>VIAB01010506.1:12376-29330 GCA_009801035.1 Oophaga pumilio | reverse complement strand
AATTCGACACTGATTGTAGGTGTTAGTGATTGCATCTTCCATATGGATCACTGTACATTTATTTATGCATTTTGCTAATATATTACATCGCAATGGTGTAGTCACAGGTGTTTGTTGCAGTAATGCAAAGCAAGATCACATAACTGTAAAACAAATCCATGTATGTTTTTACTACTGTTTGTTATACTTTTCTCACCTTAATGTATTTTTAGAAAAAAACATAGGAAAAAATGATGCAATTTGCTGATAATTTAGCGCACTACCAGAACACTACTTGTATATGTCAATGGCCAATCAGCTAAATCCACACTGAGCCATCTCTTATTAGGAGTGGATTACATGAAGATGCTCAATGCACAAGTGAGTAGCTAAATGGTGTCTTCACTTGCAACTCAATTGTTTCTTAAGAGTATGGAATATGTTTGTGCATGACCATAATCAACAATCCTTCTTACATGGCAGATATGGTCTAGGCATTTTAGCTTATAGCATTGCTCCTTTATAATCAACACTTAAAGGATACCCAAGTGATACCATATCAGTAGGTTCACTGTGACTTGGCAGTGGCCTTCATACAGATCAGAGTTATAACTAAGAATTTCGTGATGAGTTTTTTACATTTTTGTTTAGCTGCAATCGATCAATATGCGTGTTTGGATGTGCGGCTCAGGTCTTTTTCTACAGTTAAAGCCTGTTGTATACTGTCCCTTCTGTTTTTTGATGTACTTGGTACCAACACTCTTCTCATTTGGCTCAGGAGACTGCAAGAGGGGTGCCGCCTATTCTGCTGTCCTCTTTTTGTCTGAGACCACATTGAAATAAATTTTATAACTCATTTCGATTGGTGTTGGTGCTGTGTGGCGGCCATCATTGCTGTGGAGCTGTGCATGAGGGATGGTGTGACCTGGAACCGCAAGCGATTTGCTTTGCAGTACGGGGCTGTGGGACACCTGAGTAGTTCTCGCCGCTGTTGCTGTATTTCTTCGGCAGTGGTCGAGATATGGCATCCCACCATTACGGCCAGGAATGCACAATGAGGATTGCCGTTACGTGTGGCAGTGGGCTCCATACAGTCTGATCAGAATGTTAATAACCTCACATTTAGTTTTGTGAATTTTTGTTTAGCCGCAATAGATCAATAAATAAGATATGAATATTCCAGGTCTTTATCATAACCTCATCAATAAACATTGTGGCCCATTCAATCCCCAATTCTGGTGTCTGTGGCATTCCATGTTGGAAGATGTTTTGGGTATTTGTGTTTGGGACTTGTGATACCATGAGTACTGGTGCTCAGCTTACTTGTAACCAGAATATCCAAGTCCTTCTCCTGTTCTGTAGTCTCGAGTATCCTCCCATTCACCGTATATGCAGCAATAGGATTACTCCGTCCTAGGTGAATTACTCTACAATGATTAACATTAAACCTCATTTGACAAGTGTTTGCCCATTCAGACATCTTATCCAGAACGTTCTGTAACATTGTAATGTCAAGGTCAGATTTTAATATCCTACATAGTTTGGTGTCGTCAGCAAAAGACTGAAACTTTACTCTCAATCCCATCCCCAAAGTCATTAATAAATAGGCTAGAAAGAATCGGTGCAAGCACAGATCCCTACGGTCCCCATTGCTGACCATATGCCATTTAGAGAAGGTACCTTTTATGACGACTCTTTGTTTCCTGTCTTTTACCCAGTTCTTCTATACTTTGCTATGTTAAATATGGACATATACTGTGATGGCATAAGAATGCTGTACGTGTTTTTCTCAGACCCATAGACTTGTATTGGCTCTTTTCATCCATGATACCGTAAAAAAATAGACATGTCTCTGTGTGGTTTACATTGACACATGGTCCGTGAAAAAATATGGACCTGTGAACAGCCCCATAGACTATAATGGGTGCATGTTCTATATGTACAGAACACGGACGTCTGATGGAGGTCTTAAAAATAAAAAATAAGTTTAACTTTTTTTACTGGATGGCTATGATGGATGGTTGGCATTCGTCAGCCAGAGGCACCTACATTAGAAAATAAAGTTTCATGCTTAACATATTTTTTTATTACTGGATGTTCAAAGTTGAAAAATAAGTTTTTAGGTGATTTACTGTCTTTACGATCAATATTTCTAGACCAGACCAGCAGGATGAGGCTAAGTAAGGAGACTGGAGAGCGGTTGAGGCAATGCTCCTGAAGAATGGAGTCTGCCAGCGTGTATTGGTCACTTAGCTGTCAGTGCAAGAGTCATTACAGAGAAAGCACTAGGTGGGTTTGGGTTAAATCGCTGACTATATTAGTGTCATGCAGAACACACTGAAGATTTCTTAACTGGCCTGATTTAAATTGAATATTTTTTTTAAAGTTAAAGCTAATAAAGCAACCCTTATAACCCATGGTTATTCTCAGACTAGTTGCTCTACGACAGATTGCCACATGTACGTGGATGCAAGGGCCACAAAATAAAAAGTAGCCTGCGCACTATGCATCTATGAATGCTTCTTTCCCCTCTAAATGATTTAACACATTCGCTTTGCACATTTTTACATTTTTAAACATTTTCATGGATGTATTGAAAGTTCACCCATTCAATATTTTCCAAATATTACTGTGATTAATCTTTCTTTTCTATCCTAAAAAAGGGACAAATATTATAGGTGGAAGTAGAAATCCAGAAATCTACTCATCAACATTAAAACTGCAACAGCAAGAAGGAAAAAGTTGTGTAATTATGGAAATCACATGTTAATAATATGCAAATAAGTATGAGCATGATGCTAAAAAATCCACACACTTACAGCTCAGTTGTCTGACAAATGTTCTGCTATGCTGAATGCACTCGGGCACAAAAAATCATCAAGATCCGCTGATGGCAGCTTCTTTGCAACTACTGACCAATGATGTGCTAGATGGGAGACAAGTCCGGAGACTCTGCAGGCCATGGTGGCACATTTAAGCCATGCAGGCAGCTCACAGAAGCACCAGCAACATGAGGGAAACTTTGAAGAAATGGACTGGTTCCATGAGAAAACCAAAGTAATGTTGAGCTGTTAGTGTACATAATTTCCAGTAGCTGTTAGTATTTCGGATCAATATTAGTTAGCCATGAGCTATTTAATATAGTAGGTTGAGTATAACAACAGTAAAGTGGTCACTAAAGCTGTAGATTTCCTATAAATAGGATTACGTCCTATGAGTGCATGAGACGAGAGCTATCAGTGGTTTACATAGATAGGACTCGTACCCATGTTTATGCGGTTTTGCATATGTCTGATTTTTTTATTTTTTTTTTCTTCGCACAGAGTGATTCGAGGAAAAAAATCAGTGACATGTCCAATTTTGAACTAAGTGTTGGATCAAAATTGGTAGTGCATATCTTTGGATCCGTGGAAAACATCATAGACTGACATAATGGAGACGGTGGAGAAACTTTTTTATTCTCTTCACCTCCAAGAAAAACTGATCCAACTTGGATCAAACTCTGATCAGAAAACTGTTTTTTTTTTCTTGGATGGAGAGAAAAGGGTCTTGTGCACCTATTCTTATAATCTTTTATTAAAACAAACTTAAACTTAAAATACAAATATTACTACTGTCGCCACTCTTATTCCATCCATAGAGCTTGGCAATATCACATTTTCTCGTAGCTGAAGTTTGTAGATCTTTGGAGGGGTAAATAAAATAATCCTTACCGTTTGCACACACTTGGCAATAAGTGGTAAGAATTCATACTGTATGAAGCTGTGAGTGTTTTTGTGGTTCACTTTTTGGTTGGGAGGTTTTGTGCTTTTGTTTAAGATTCTGAAAAAAGTGCATTTAATGATAAACTATTATGGCTAATATGAATGACTCCATAATTCGAGATCCTCAATGGAAGGAAACGGCTTGAATGTTTCATGTTTAGAGTTTGTTGGCCAGCTCACTTGCCTGAAGAGATGAAATTGTTAGGGCCGCCGGTGAACAGTCCTAGTATACAAAGCACAACCTAAAATATAATTCAATTTAGTTGGCTTTTAATAGTTTGAAACTTATAATTTAGCACAGGGTAAATTTAGTCCCATCTCAATGTCAGCTCACTAGGCTGAGACTGAATGTCCTCCTTCAGTCTACATATTGCACTTTTTACTTTTAGTTCATAAAATGTGACATAAAAATAGAGTGGCACAAAGACAACATAAAAGTACTATGTGTAAATGACACAAGCTCACCAGCGTGGAGGCACATAAAAATTAAATAATAGTGTGGCAAAGTACTATATACAGTATATTCTTCTGTACTATACAAAAATAATAGTAACATGAATTCTTTAATATGATTTTACACTGTCCAATGTTTAGTACTGATATAATAGTGCACTAAAGTGCTGAAATAGTTACTACACATGCATAGTCACTACATTAATGCACACTCCCTAAACATATCTATGCACACATAACAGTGGACAGGTGCTGAAAAACATGCACGCTTGCTACATATCACACATATATACTGTATGCACGCTCAATATAGACATGTCATGTACGCAGTCACATCTCATCTGGAGTGGCGGATCCTCGAAACCTTTGGTCACGATGAGCAGTTGTAATTCGGCATGGACAGAAGATGCTGGTGCAGCAAGGCAATCTGATTGCAACAGACAGGGCACAACGGATGTAGCTGAACAGGAACAGGAGCAGCGGAGTGGAATGGTGGTGTAGCAGGGTGGACTCAGAGATGAGGAACTAGTGTAAAAGAGCGGAGTTGAAATGGAGAGTCAATGCAGCAGAGTTGATTCAGAGATGAGGATCAGGTGTAGCATGGCTGTTTGCAAAAGAGGCTCAAGCACAAGTAGTGGCTGAACACCAACCCCAACCGCCTGAATACTCAGGTAGCTTCCTGCCACCTGGGCCAGGTTATATTGCCCAGGAAAGTGACATTACAGGAAATCTGGTTGGTTGCCAATGCATCCCAATGTACAGAGGAGTTGAAGAACCTGGCAGCAGGGAATGAAGAATTCATGAGAGGTGAACATATATACATAATACTTTGTGGTAAAAATGCACTGATAAGGAAAAACAGACTGTATCAATGGAAACAATCTTTTGATGAAATAAAGAAGCACTGGTAATTCAATTTAATATAGAGAACACATATAATCTTTGCAATATCATTTCTTATATCATGTAATAGTTATTTTTCCTATTTAAAACCTAGGCCTTCTCATCTCAGAATGTTTTATAGCTTTAATATCCTACAATAAAAGATTCTGTAACGGGTATACTATCTGAGGGTCACACTGTACAGAGTACGTGTAAAAGTGGATGATATATTACATTTTGCAGAGAGTAAACTACAATATATTTGCATACAGTATTTGAGTTGAAGCACACTTTCAAAGTCTTGCCAATTCTTAAACCACAAGGGAATCTGTCAAGATTGGAGCGGAGTAATTTATTTGCTAGTAATTTTGAAATGCAACAAGAGACAAGTGGGCAACCATGAAGGTTATTGGTATAGTTTGAGCAAAATGAGTTATAAGAGAATTCCAGAAAAAAGTAAGCACAAAATCATAAGGTGTTTGGGCAGCAAAATTGGAAAGTTGTTGTGCGGATATTGCAATAGTTATTTCCTGAGGGAGGGCACTTTTGAAATGTAAAAGTATCATTTCAATAGGCCGAGGGACATGAGCTATTGTTTGAGTCTGAACTTTGACTCTTGTTGTAGATTCAATTGATGCTTGTTAATTGTTGAATGGCTGCTGTTTACCTATTGAATCAGTCCTTTCAGCTTATTGTCTTACTATAATTGGGGGACAGAGACACATGGTCATTGAACCTCTCCCAGACCTTGGACTTCTTTCTGACCATCCGACTGTTTAACCCCTTCTGCTGTGATCCGTTATCCTCCTGGAATTCTGACCTCTGAACGTTACCTGACCATGCTTTTGTCCCTTCCTTCTGTTTATGACTTACTCTCCTGGCTTCTGACCTTGGACTCCTTGACCATTCTGACTCACGGCTTGGCTGTGAGAAGTGACTAGCATTGCATAAACTATGCAGATTGATTGAATACTTGAATAATGAGAATTGACCTCATCCCACTATCCACCTGACCTGTGGATGATGGCCTGAAGGACAGATGTAGGTATAAAAATGGACCTATATCCTTCTACAGGGAGACTTTACAGAACAGACATCATGGCTCCATCTGGAGGAATACAGATTTGATCCACTGTCCATCACTGAGCCCATGGAGACATTTGGAGAACCCAGGTTAGGACAATCAGGTTACCTGGCCACATACCTCAATGAATTGTCAGTTTCCTAAGGCTGGTTTCACACAACCGGTGTGCGCCTGACGGCGCCCCCGGCATTTAGCCGCAGCGCCGCATCAGAAAATCTGATGCGCCGCATGCGGCTTTTTTCGCATTGACATGCATTAGCGCCGGATGGCGCCGCATGTCAATGCGTTGCATGCGGTTTTGTCCGGATGCGGCGCAAATGTACATTGCGGCGGCCGGACAAAACGCTGCATGTAACGTTTTTTGCTTTTGCCGGATGGTTTCTGATGTCTCCAAGCATCAGAAACCATCCGGCAAAAAACCGCATGCGGCCGCCGGTGGTGCATCAGGTTTTCTGATGCGGCGCTGCGGCAAAATGCCGGGGGCGCCGTCAGGCGCCCGCCGGAAGTGTGAAAGAGGCCTAAGCTTGTCACTACCTCCTCTCTGTGGGTGCCCACCAAAAGCCTATCATAAGTAAAGAAACCTTATCATTTAACTTGCTGTTAAAAATGTGCACTGTTTCTGAGCTGTCACATGTGGTGACATGACCGCCAGCTCCTGACTTCCTTCTACAGTCCATTCAAAGCACAGAGATTTTTTGTCTGTGCTTTAAATGTCTCAGCCAGCAGCTCGGCAGTGAGTTGTGAATGGTGATGTCATAGGAGGGGTGTCCTGCTGTGATCCCACCAAGATTACAGTGACTGGGGATTTGTAAAGGGAGGGAGGAAAAAACAGTGAGAGCACATTGCAAGTTCCACACAGAACAAGTAATATAATCAACTCGTAACTGTGGCTAGATGGGATTGTTCTGGGCATTCCAGAGTACTAAGCTTCATTGTAATACATGAAGATATTTCATTTCTCATTGCCCCCCTACAGTACATGGAACCTGTATACAGCCATTGTCAGCACCTCGAACATTATTGAGTGCAAGAGAAACCCAGGATTATGCATACTAAATAAAATGGGATGAATGTTAGTAGGGTAAAACTGTGTGAACTGATTTATCCATCTTGAAACTGTATAGGAGTCACAAGATGGTGCTCTGTAGATTGAGTGGGTGGGCACTGACAGTCAGTGGGAGTGTGTGAGCTGCGGGACTGATGCAGCTCTACTTCCTGTGAAATGTAGTCCGGATTAATAGAGAGAGCTAGCAGGAAGTTTAGGATGTAAACATAGCAAATCACAAATATAGTGGCAGGTGGCATAATTCAAGATATAAATGAAAGCTGGGTTTGGGGACTTATTTTTTTGGTACCCAGAAAACTTCTCTAACTTCCTGGCTCCACTAGCTCTATAGAATGCTGCCCAAAAATCTGACTGTGAAGAAGGAAGGATCCAGCTTCTGATCCAGGTAGACAAAGACCAGCGCAGCCTTTGGAGGAACATTCGGCACAGAAGCTTACGATCAACGCCACTGCTCAGCTACCAGGATATGCAGGAAAAGAAAGAAGGATCCAGATTCCGATCCAGGTATATAAAAAATAAATTCCTTTTATTAGCAAAAAGTTAAAATATTTTACAAAAAGAAAAACAAATGCACACCAAGAATCTAAGGCGCGAGAGGGGCCCTTGGGGTTCTCATCACCGGTCGCGTTTTGAGCTCTATCTGCATTCTTAAACTTGATTTGAATGAGTGCCTGAGACAGGTAGGAACCTTAAAACCAACGTGGATTGATTAAACATACTGCAGGTGTGCAGGGTCAAAGCTAAAATCACATCCAAAACGACAAGAAAGAGAAAAGCTGGGTGGATGTCAGCAAAGCTGCAAAGAGTAGAAAAGCTGGATGGATGCCGAGAAAGCAGCAAGAAAGAGATATGCTGTGAGGATACCAGCAAAGTTACAAGAAAAAAACCTTTGTAGGCAATTTTGTCATTATTCATTTCTTGACATGTATGCTGCTGGATGCTTTAAAGTAATGTTTTGATGAGTCTTGATTGAATTTATTGTTGAACAATTTGAGTTATGTATATGTATGTGATGGTGTATTTATGTTATAGATTACTAGTTAAGATTTCTTATGGCTATATTCATTTATGACTTATTTATGAGACTTACAAGTGCAGACAATTGTCAGTAGCGAGCAGTGCTTTATCTTATCTTATAATTACCCTCTTGTTGTGATGCACATACCCATTCATTGTTGTATCCAGGTAACTGCTGCATCCCCATGCTATACAAGCGATCAGCCTGCAAAAAATGATAGCCCCATAGTGGGACAAAGTAAAAAAAAGTTAAAAAAAAATTAAAATAATTGTTATAAATATATTTTTAAAAAATAAAAAAAACAAAATATATTGCATGTATCTATAAATAAATATTTGTATGAAAAAATATATTAACAATAAAAGTACACATATTAGTTATCGCCACTTTAGCAATAATCGAACCTTTAAAACTGTCCCACCAGTTAACCCCCTTAGTAAAAACAATAAAAAATTAAAAAAACAAGGCAAAAAACAAAACTTTATCATAATACAAAAAGTGGAATAACACGCAATCTAAAAGACAGATATAAATAAACATGGTACTGCTGAAAACCTCATCTTGTCCCGCAAAAAACAAGCCACCATACAGCTCCATCAGCAGAAAAATAAAAAGTTATAGCTCTCAGAATAAAGCGTTGCAAAATAATTAATTTTTCTCTAAAATATTTTTTTTGTGTAAAAGCGCCAAAACATAAAAAAGATATAAATGAGGTATAGCTGTAATTGTACTGACCCGAAGAATAGGACTGCTTATCAATTTTACCACACATGGAATGGCATAAACCGGCTCAAAAAAACTTCCTGAATTGCTGGTTTTTGTTCATTCTGCCTCACAAAAAAAAGTTGTGTGCCCGAAAATGGTGCCAATAAAAACGTCAACTCGTCCCACAAAAAACAAGCCCTCACATAACTCTGTGGGACAAAATATGGAATAATTATAGCTCTCAAAATGTGGTGATGCAAAAACTATTCTTTGCAATAAAAAGCGTCTTTTAGTGTGTGACAGCTGCCAAACATAAAAACTCGATATAAATCTGGTAATTGCACCGACCTGAAGAATAAAGTCGCCTAATCACTTATATCACACGAGGAATATCGTAAAAAATAAATAAAACCAATTATTCACCTGCTGTTGGTTTTTTTCATTCCGCATACCAAAGATCGCAGGAAGGCTTGGCGCACATTTATCCTGCACTCTGCGCTGAGCACTTACATCGGGGTTTTCTGTGTAATTCTCTGAAATACGTGATTCAGATGGTAGATTCCCTATAATGAGGCACATGGAGGATGCTGTCTGACCTGTGTCAGTCTTTTTAGGGTTGCATAAAAGTGAATGGATCCCCTTGGGGGCATTTCAGCTGAATCACATCACTCAGAGTTTTAGATGGAAACCACAAAGTAAGTCGTCAAGGAAAGTCACATCTTTCACATTACACTATCAATTCTTAGTGACAGGGTCATTTCATGGTGGAGGTACACAGATGATGTCTTCATGATTTGGCAGGGGACACAAGAAAAATGTTTATCCTTTATAAATGATTTGATCACCAACAATTGCAATATTAGACTGACATACCAAACCAGTTAACATATGATTGATTTCTTGGATATCTTCATTCAGGTTGACGACTTTGGCTACATACAATCTGAATTATTTTGAAAAAGTACCTCAGACAACACCTTGCTACATGCGACCTCCCAACATCCAAAACATTTAGTCAGAAACATCCCGACGGGACAGTTCTTGCAAGCCAGAAGGATATGCTCAAACGACTCTTCCTTTGAAAAGCAGGCCAAAGACTTGTGTACGAGCTTCAGAGATCGAGGATACGGGAGAAAGACAATATGTCACACCTACACCAGAGCACAACAAAGTGATCGGTCTAAACTCCTCAAGAGGAAGATTAAAGACAATCACCAGGAATTTAAGGTGCATTGCATATTGGACTTCAATTCGAGAAGTGACAAAATGAATAAGATTCTCATGAAACATTGGGCAGTATTGCTACTTTGCTGGACCTTCACCAGCCATTGCCTTCAGAAGGTCACAAAACTTAAAAGACCAACTTGACCATTGTTATCACAGGGGTGAGACCCCAAGATACGTTTTTTGGCTCTAAAGGACCAGCATAGGGATGTTCTACGTGTGGTAAATACGTGGCATGTACGAACATTGATACCACAACAGAGTTTACTAATTTGAAAAACAGCAAGATCTACACTATTACACATAGTATAAACTGTAACACCAAAGCTGCGGTATACCAAGCTACCTACCCTTTTGGCCTCATATATGTAGGTATGAGCACACACAAATTTAGAAGATGAGTGCAGGAACATATCTTGGACATAGAGGGGGCTAGTCTGGAGAAAGACCCTTTAAAATTGAAACCCATCCCCTGCCATTTCAAAATGGCCCACAGTTGTGACCCAACAGGATTAGTGGTCAAAGGCATTGACAGAGTCTTCATTGGTCCCCGAGGGGGAAATTGGAAATGCTTATTGGCACAGAAGGGAAAATGGATATAAAGATTTAGTGCAATCACTCCCCTAGGACTGAACGATCATATTAGTTTTGTGCCCTTTTCTACATAATGACTAACAATACATAACTTTTTGTAATTTCTCTTGTTCTTCTCATCTATGTATGACCCTCAAGTTGAGGAAATATATATATTTTTTTAGTTTTTCATTGCTGTTTTCTGGACGTAAATTTTGCTAACAGCCATAACAGACAAATTTCCAGTGTTTCTATGTATGTCATTTAATAGGTCCCAGAACACATTCGGGGTGGTCATTGGGAAAGAACGCTCCACAACAAGGACGCATATTGGATTTTTTCTCTAAATACTAGGGTCCCCATAGGATTAAATCTTAGAAGAGAAATAATGTTAGACTATTATACTTTGGTTTACTAAGAATTTTCTGACATACTTTTATGTTTTACAGCATTGTTACCAGGTTTGCATTTGGACAATATTGTATATATTTGGCATTTTGTATTGCATATATTCTGATTGTTCCAGCTTTTTTTTTTCTTGTAACCTTGCTGGTAATTCTCTTTATTGTAGTTTTGTATGTGATTTTAGCCTTGACCCCGCACACCTGCAGCATGTTTAATCAATCCATGTTGTTTTAAATTTTCCTCCCTGTCTCCGGCACTCATTCAAACCACGTTTTTAAGAAAGCAGGTAGCACTCGAAATGCATCTGGTGATGAGACCCCTAAGTGCCCTCTAACACCTTATATTATTGGTGTGCATTTGTTTTTCTTTTTGTGAAATATTTTAACTTTGTGCTACTAAAGGAATTCACTTTATATATACCTGGATCGGAAACTGGATCCTTCTTTCTTCTCCTGCATATACCTTTATTTCTTTGGTGGACCGTGAGGTCAAATCATTATCGCATCAACAAAAATTGGGTTTCTTCCTGACTCACACAAATCTCTCTCGTGAGAAAAACAGGCTATTTCTTCTCTATGTTCGAATTCTGACATCATTATTAAACCAGCCGATAAGGGTGGTGCCATCATAGTGATGGACCGGACCCAATATCGCAGTGAGATTGATAGACAACTCTCCGACTCAGAAACCTACATGATTGTCTCCAGGGATCCCACCCCTATTATCAAAAAGAAAATACATGACCTTGTTAAGCTTTCTATGGATAATGGTATCATTGATTCCAAAACGGTTACTTTCCTCCAAAATCTCCATCCTATTACGCTGGTTTTTTACATTTTAAACAAAATCCATAAGAATCTCCATAACTCTCCCGGCAGGCCAATTATGGTCTACACCGAGTCAATTCTGGCACCACTCTCCGTCTATTTGGAAAAAATACTTATACCCCTAGTCAGAAACACAAGATCATTTCTACTCGATACAGGACACTTTCTTAATATCATTCATCAACTTAATACTGTACAAGCCTCAAGTTTTCTGGTTACTTTAGACATCTGTAGCTTATACACGTCTATAACACATGAAAAGGGAATCAGGGCTACCAAGTCACTCTTGGACAAATCTACCTTGTCACCTAACTCTGTCCAATTTTGCTTGGACCTCCTTAAATTAGTACTCCATGAAAACTTTTTCCTCTACGGTGATACTTTCTATGTATAAACACGCGGGACCGCGATGGGCTCGAATGTAGCCCCGGCTTATGCTAATGCCTATATGGACCTATTCGAAACAGAACATATCTATAACAATGCACTTTTCCTACAATATGTTAGGTCATATCATTGATACATTGATGATATATTTCTCATTTGGACAGGTACCGCGCATAGTTTACTATCATTTTTCCAATACCTCAATTCGGTTTTCCCCGAATTACAGTTTACTATCCAATACAACGGATCACAGATCCCGTTTTTAGACACCCTGGTACTCAAGGATTCAGAAGGGCATTTGACCACAGATCTCTTCACTAAGCCAACTGACTGCAATAGTTTGTTGCACTATACAAGTTGCCACCCCAGGTCCACGAGGGACAGTTTACCACGATCCCAATTTAAACGTGTCACACGTATAGTCACTGATCCCATAACACGTCAAACCAGACTGAACACAATGGCGGAAAAATTTAAAGACCGACATTATCCAGATAAACTCCTGGATAAGGAGCTGGCATTAGCAGCAACTCCATCATCCCCTCCCCCTCTGCGACTACCTCAAGAAAGGATACCGTTTGTCCACACTCACCATCCCTTTATGCCCAAGGTCTATTCCACTATAAAGAAACACTGGCCCCTTTTGTCTCAGGCTTACCCGGACATCCCATCCTTTCAAAACCCGATATTGGTTAGCACCAGAAGAACCACCAACATCAAGGACAAATTAGTGAGGGCTGACATTGGCAGCCTCCAATCAATCCCAACACAAAAACTTCTATACACTCGACGCAAGGGCATGTTCCCATGCCTGGGCTGCGCGGCCTGCTCAAATGTGATCAGATCCGACAGCGTATTGCATCCCCAGACAGGGAAATCATACCCCATCAATGGTTATTTTACCTGCGACAAAAATTTTGTCATTTATGTCATCAAATGCCCGTGTGGCCTCCTGTATGTTGGGGAGACCACACAGCATGTCAGAGACAGAATAGCCAGTCACAAGTCCACAGTACGCTGTGGGAAGACGTGGCTTCCAATTCCTGATCATTTCATCTCCTTTAAACATACGGTCGCTCAACTCAAATTTCAATTCCTTGAACATGTCCCACGCCCACGACGAGGGGGTAATCATATTAAAATTCTGAAAGCCAGAGAGACATATTGGATCTACACTTTAGACACTCTATCACCACGAGGTTTAAACCGTGAGATAGATTGGTCTGTTTAATGTCATGAGCGATATTGTAGTACGTATATAACCTAATCCTTTGTTTATCTCCATAGACTCACTGACTCTAGTTCCCACTGGTGAGTCTAGTTATGTAATAACATTTTTACGTGATGCATTTCAATGCCCACTATATTATTAAGGCCCTTGTTTATTTACATCCCCACTGGATTTTTGGTCCCACTTTATAATGCCCACTCCTTTAAAAGCCTCATTTTTACATCCCCATCTGTTCCTTTTGGGCCCTGGACCTAGCTATCAAACATTCACTATGTTTCTACATTCTTTTTCCATTTTTATATTTTGCCACCTAACATTGCCCTAAGTGTTTGTGTACATCCCAGCTTCACTACCGCTCCTTCCGCATGTTGATTATGCCCCTCATGCGTCCCTGACAACCTCTGCACAGGCGCAGTATCTCTCCCTATGTCGGCTATGGCACTTCCGGTCCGGATGATGCACTTCCGGTCCGTCGGTCAGCCGCCGACTTATAGTCTCATCCACTCTATTCCTACAGCACGCCATCACGGAGCAGGGCACGGGAGCGCCGCTCGTACCTCTTCCAATCCAGGTATTCCCTCTATACCCCACCGATATCCTCCATATGGGCCGCTATGACTATTTGTCTGTTTCCAGCGCCGGAGTGCTGCGTTGTTATACCTGATAGCGTTGCGGCCACCACCCAGGATTGCTCTCTGATGTACACATTGTTATTTTTGACATATTCAACTATGCTACATTATGGGTTACTGTTATTCTTGGCAGTTATATGCGTAATTAGGTATTATTGACACACTTCCTATGACTATAGAAATCAGCTAATGTCTAATACATTGCGGTGCCTACATCTACCAGCCTAACATGTTTCATCTGGACATTACATAATCCATTCCGTTTTTTATACACCTCTGTTTATTAGGTCTAGTATCTGCCTGGCAGAACACCCACACACCTCAAATTCTTATGTACAACCATACAGGTATTTACATTATCAGGATTTCCATTTAATTTCCTTTCAAGTCCTGCGTGCATTTTAACCTCTCTTTCGTTCCTCCATAAAATTCCTCTGTTCTAGGTCTTACCTTTATCTGGGCACTCTTATCTGGGCCTTACTGCCTGTTTCAACATTACAGGTATTTTTCCTTCCTTTTTTATTCAACAGGACCATTACTACCAGTGATGAACAGCTTTCACACTACTAACACCTATCTTTTTGTATCACTTCACCTATTAGAAATTTGTTTTTCTCATGCCTCTTCTGAACCATACCTCCAGGTAAACCCACTTTGATTGTGGCCTTTCTGCATTTTCTTTACTTACCTGGGTGAGGCTCTATTCACTACCTCCGTTTCTGAATTAATATATTTTGGCAGACGGTTGGTGCTCGCATGTCTCTATGGTGCTCTTCACTTTTAGTATACCGTTGTTGATATTTTGTTTTTTGGTTTTCATTATTTGTGTACATGTTTATTTTTACAATGTTGTTTTATGCTTTGTTACTTACTCTTGTTATTTTCTTTTCGTATAGCGACTTATGATTAAGACTCGGGAGAGTCGAAACGTCAAATGCTTTGCTGGTCGCTCATTCAGTAGTGCTCCTTAATTTATTGGTTGTATTAATAAATTCTTACTATTTTGCATGGAATTCCTGTAAGAGAGTGCAGTGTTTTATATACTCTTATACGTTGGGATTTAGTCCATTACACTAGCACCTCGCTTCTTACTGACCGAGTGCACACCATCGTTCTATCTATACTGGGAGCTGAGCAGTGGCATTGACCATGAGCTTCTGTGCCAAATGTTCATCCAAAGGGTGAGCTGGTCTTTGTCTACAAAGCGTTGTGCAATTAATGTCGCTATATAAGTGAGTAAAATAAAAGTAAAATAAATAAAATGGAACAGGCTTCCTTTTAACACAGTTTATACTGTATATAGAGAGGAGCAAATCTCCGGAAATTCATTTCTTGTTTATTCCCTCGATTTGATTGGCAGATTCATTTCACAAAATTAGGTCACATTGAAAGTGACCTGATTGCCTTGAAAAGAGATATATTATGCTCCGAAGTCTCTCCAGACCCCTTACCATAATCAATGGAAGGTATTGAAGGGGTTCAAAATTTATAAAACACATTATATTCACCTCTCCTTGGCACTCACTGGTCTTTACACCACCACCATTACCACAGGTAACTTGTCCTCCTTGCCAGTCTTCAGCTCTTCCAGCATTAGGACCAGTGGTTTGCCTCAAATGGTCATGTGGGGGAGCAATGCATATCATTTTCTTGGATTCACAATAATCAAATTTTGAAAATTCTCGACTCCCTAGAATCCAAAATTTTGGGGAAATATGTAGCGAATTTTGCTCATCTATACCAATATAGTCATAATTATTTCTTGTATTCTAGAATTCAATAGGCCTCAAAAACTATTAGATTTGGTCAACAAATAACCTTATTACAAGGAAAGTGTCATCAGAAAATTACAGAATATTTAAATCAAATTTTTATGTTAAACTTTTTATGTTAAACTTTTTTTTTTAATTTTCGCATTATCTGTACATAAAAAAAAGTTAAACTTTTTAATTTTTACTTTTACACGGTACTAAGATATACATCTTTCCTATATCATAATTTTTACTTTGGCTGCTAAGGCTTATATTAGACATGCTTTCTATTCTCTAGAGATGACTTATCAGTAGTTATCTTATAATCATCATAGACAGGATCACAATAAAAGATAACACTTGACATCACAGCTCTCCCACCCCACCCTGCACCATGACTTCTGCACAGGTCACAAAGCATGCTTAGACAGCACTCCAAGGAGACAATTATCAATGAGTCAGAACCTGTTAACAGAAAGTAAAAAAACATCTACAATCAAACGGTAAAACCCGATGAGACGAAAAGAATGAAGTCCCCGATACAATAATAGCCAAAAGCATCGGTATCAATGGCCTGGAGAACTGATAGTTAGTGGAGATATCGATCAGGTATGTCTGATTTTAGACTGCCAATCACTTTGTTTTCCCAAAAATTAGCTCCCACCAGACATGTGAGGCGATGACTTTTTCATAGAAGACACGAGTGCTCAGAAGATCAAGCGCTTCAGTGTATGGCAGAGTTGGCTGAGATGTCAGTTGGCTGAACGATAGGCTGAACCATCATTTGGCTGACAGTCATGTACTGTGCATGGCCAGCTTATGTTTTAGTGTTAATTATTACAAAATATTCTCTAAAGGTAATGTATACCTGGAAACTATAGTTTTAATTCTGTTTGTGATAAAAATGTAATTGAATAAACCAAGCACCTCATTGTTGTGAACACGCTGGAGGCGACTTCGGAGCTGGGGCTCC
>VIAB01010505.1:0-10305 GCA_009801035.1 Oophaga pumilio | reverse complement strand
GCTCATTGGCTGAAAAAAGGCGCCTGCATGCATTATGGGAAAACTGACTTGGGCGCTTGAGTTGACGACCGCATGGCCGACTGCATGCTATGGTCGGGTTACAGCCAATGAAACCCGACTTTAGCGAAAGTCGTCAACATTTGAATCTGACCGACCTGTTTCGCCCAACTCTATTTAGTATACAAGTGACAAAATATAACATTTGCTGGCATAGGTAAAAGGGAGAAGTTTTTTTCAGACATTAGTCCAATTTCAGAAGATTTTAATACACTTTGCATAAAATGATGCTACAATATTGTGATCTTGTCAAATAGTCCATGATGTTATGCTACCAAAACAGGGATATTTTTGACACAGAAATGAGTTTCACACTTTCTCTTATGGTGTTATTTGCAGTGAATATGGAAATGCCCTTAAAACCCCTGGAAAACTGTGGTCACTAGTCACGGAACCATAAGTGAAACATTTTGTGAAACTTGCAAGTTCATTAGATTCTTACAAGTTATACTCAAATTAAGTTAACATCTGGGTTTTGTGATATTTGCATTGAACAAAACAAAGCTAGAAAGGACACCGTTAACTGCAGTGTAAGCATGGCTTTATCTATATGCCACAAAGCTGTGATAATAGGCTAGCAGGGTGCCCCAAGGCTTTTTTATAAGAAACACTTGACTTCCTGCAGCTTTCAACTATTATACACGTTTTTTACGACACCGATAACATTGAATACGATGGCAGAGTTGGGGAGGCACTGTTTTATTTTTTAGGAGTGTTAACTACAGCTATGACACCATTATTTTTTAAGAAAACTATTTGGGGGACGCTTTATTATAGAACAGGTACAGTAATGCTATTTAGTGTAGTGCAGCTGTCACAGTAATGAATGAATCAGAATGGTACTGTCTGGTAAATGAGTGACATGATTGACAGTTTGTCTAACACTTGGGGAAGAGAATGGCACGGTGATGAAAAAGTGAAGAGCCTAGGACATCTGGGCAGCAAACTCTGCAAATGAGTCAAGGATGAGAGAAGGTATCATCGTGGTCAGGGCAGGTTGAGAAGAAAAGGGAAAGTGAATGATTTCAATCAGACTAGAAATCACATGTGACTCTATGGTGGTTATATTAATCTTTGAATAGTATTTAATTCAGTAACAGCATTGTGGAATTATTGAGACACTGTAGTGGGAATATATAGCCATGGTTTGGTGGTGTTACTGGACCCTTGTATATGCTATTATATGGTAACACTATGACTTCATTTTTAATGATATACAGCTCTTTTTATAATAGGGACATTTTTATATGCAGATTTTCTATTTATATAATTTTCAGGCATCACAAAAATTAATTTAATTATAATATGACTGCTGAAACAGCGTATCTAAGCCTATCCTGTAATAATAAGGACAAATAGTCCTCTCTTTTGTAACTTGGAGCTTGTGCCTCTTAGCTTATAAGACCCTAACAAGACCCCTGGAAAAATAATGAATATTTAATAATCATTGCTGATCAGTATTTTTAAAAGTGGAGCATTTTCACTCTCCTGGGATAAGTACATTGAACATAAAATATAGTTTTAGAGTAATATACTTGTTTGCGAGGATTGTCCAGAACTAGGGATGAGCGAGTAGTGAAATACTCGGACTCGCTGTACTCGTTATGAGTAGCTCCTAATACTCGGGTATTCGTAACGAGTAGCGAGTCCAATGTAAGTCTATGGGAAATGCGAGTAATGGGCAGAGAATGTGTGTGGGCGGAGAATGCGTGCATGGAGTCTGTGGGGCTGTGTGCGTGTGTGGGGCTGTGCCAGGCTCTGCCGCTGCTGTGTGGGGCTCTGCCGGTGCTGTGCGGGGCTGTTCCTGCCTCTGCCGGGGCTGATCGGGGCTCTGCAGGGCTCCGGTTTTTCTGGCTGTGCGGGCATCGATCGATGGGACTACTTGTCCCATCCAGCTATGCCTGCTACAGTGACAGCGTTAGCGGATGATGGGAAAGTAGTATTCCCATCATCCTGCTAATGTGGTGAATATTAAAAAAAAAAGACATACAGAACATACAACATAATACAGTACATACACATAACATACAACACATAACATAGAGTACATACTCACCGCACACACCTAATTCCCCGAAGCCCTCGTCTCCAGCAAATAATATTAAAATAATAAACCAAACTATACTCACCTTTCCGATGCAGCCCCTCTTTAAAAACGAGTGTACTACGACGGACACAGCAGAGCCCAGCACAGCCCCACACACACACACCTTCACAGACCCCAGCACACATTCTCCGCACACACATAGTCATAGCCTATGACTCATAGGCTATGACTATGACATTGTGCGGCCAGCCAATCACAGTAATGCCACAACAAAGAAGGCCGCGGCTTTAATGTGATTGGCTAACACATGCGGGGCAGGAGATCTGAATATTGCGAGGCGAGTAGTGAAATTTACTCTCTAGGATTCGAGTACCGCGAGTACCGCATTACTCGCCGAGTACCGAATCCTAACAAGAACGTTTAAAAAACAGGCTGGAAGTGAGAAATGTGTTAAAAGTAATAAAACAAGTTATACTCACAAATTCAATCACTCAATGATACAATGCGATGAGTTCAATGGTCCTTAAAAGTCCAGAAGCAATGACATGACTTCCATTATTTACAGTCATGGCCAAAAGTTTTGAGAATGACACAAATATTATATTTTCACATGATCTGCTGCCCTCTGGTTTTTATGTGTGTTTGACAGATGTTTCTATCACAGACAGAAATATAATTGCAAACATATGAGTAACAAAAGCTTATATTGACAGTTAGAATGAGTTAATGCAGCAAGTCAATATTTGCAGTGTTGACCCTTTCTTCTTCAGGACCTCTGCAATTCTCCCTGGCATGCTCTCAATCAACTTCTGGACCAAATCCTGACTGATAGCAGTCCATTCTTGCACAATCAATGCTTTCATTTTGTCAGAATTTTTAGGTTTTTGTTTGTCCACCCGTCTCTTGATGATTGACCACAAGTTCTCAATGGGATTAAGATCTGGGGAGTTTCCAGGCCATGGACCCAAAATCTCTATGTTTTGTTCCCTGAGCCATTTAGTTATCACCTTTGCTTTATGGCAAGGTGCTCCATCATGCTGGAAAAGGCATTGTTGATCGCCAAACTGCTCTTGGAGGGTTGGGAGAAGTTGCTCTTGGAGGACATTCTGGTACCATTCTTTATTCATGGCTGTGTTTTTAGGCAAGACTGTGAGAGAGCCAATTCCCTTGGCTGAGAAGCAACCCCACACATGAATGGTTTCAGGATGCTTAACAGTTGGCATGAGACAAGACTGGTGGTAGCGCTCACCTTGTCTTCTCCAAATGAGGCGTTTTCCTGATGTCCCAAACAATCGAAAAGGGGATTCATCAGAGAAAATAACTTTACCCCAGTCCTCAGCAGTCCACTGCCTGTACCTTTTGCAGAATATCAGTCTGTCCATGATGTTTTTTCTGGAGAGAAGTGGCTTCTTTGCTGCTCTCCTTGAGACCAGGCCTTGCTCCAAGAGTCTCCGCCTCACAGTGCGTGCAGATGCACTCACACCTGCCTGCTGTCATTCCTGAGCAAGCTCTGCACTGCTGGTAGCCTGATCCCGCAGGTGAAACACTTTTAAGAGACGGTCCTGGCGCTTGCTGGTCTTTCTTGGGCGCCCTGGGGCCTTTTTGGCAACAATGGAACCTCTTTCCTTGAAGTTCTTGATGATGCGATAGATTGTTGACTGAGGTGCAATCTTTCTATCTGCGATACTCTTCCCTGTTAGGCCATTTTTGTGCATTGCAATGATGACTGCACATGTTTCTTTAGAGATAACCATGGTTAACAGAAGAAAAACAATGATGCCAAGCACCAGCCTCCTTTTAAAGTGTCCAGTGGTGTCATTCTTACTTAATCATGACAGATTGATCTCCAGCCATGTCCTCATCAACACCCACACCTGTGTTAATGGAGCAATCACTGAAAAGAGGTTAGCTGGTCCTTTTAAGGCAGGGCTGCAATGATGTTGAAATGTGTTTTGGGGGATAAAGTTGATTTTCTAGCCAAATATTGACTTTGCAAGTAATTGCTGTTAAGCTGATCACTCTTTATAACATTCTGGAGTATATGCAAATTGCCATTAGAAAAAGTGAAGCAGTAGACTTTGTAAAAATTAATATTTGTGTCATTCTCAAAACTTTTGTCCATGACTGTATGTGCCACAGCAGTAAAGAGCTAAACAGTTATGTATCACTGCTGAAGACAATGATTAGCTGCAGCAATAAGGTGAACAATGTTGCATCATTGCTGCAACACCATCAGGGACCACCTGAGCACCTAAACAGCTCTGGAATAGTGGGGAATTTACTGAGAAACACATGTCAGGCTCTTAAAACATTTTTTTAAAATGCAGACAACCCTATTAAACATTTTTGCAGTCAATAACTTGACTTAAGACCTTTTTTTCTTCTGCATTGTCAAGAAGTCTAAAATAATCCAATACTGTATTACAAACCCTACATACGGAACAGCTCCCTTTATTAACATAGTAACATAAACAAATATTGTCCAAACTAGCCAGCTCCGATGTTTTGCACCTGAAAAACTTAGGGGATTTATAATGGTTTAGTCTTATCATTATTGTACTTTATAAGTGATATAGAAATCTGGAAAAAAAAGGAGTAAAGAGAAAATGAGAACGAAAAGAGTAAAAAATGAAGTCTCTCATTGTGAAATTACTTTCGCCAATACTTGAAGATACTAAATAGTATCTCTTTACCCTCTAGGAGAATAGACAGACAGGCCTTGGAAGCAAACCAAGAAATATATCTAGAACATGTGTTTCTAGATGCGTTTACATACCGTAACTTATCTCTGCAGAAAAAGAATAGCCACAAGTATGTGCGAAAATATTAGCTGGAAAGTGGAAAGCCAGGCTGTGCTATCATTAAAAATATTTTTACAAAGTACACTCAGCTCTCTAGTTACTGTCCTATCCGTATCCCTATGGATGAAAACCAGCTTTCTCAATCTGTGCTCAAGTCAGACCTAAGCAGAAATCACACATCTTTGTTTTATCCATCAGTGGTCAAGTTCATAGCTTTATCTCTTTAAATCAGCATTGGTTTTTATTTGTATTTCATGTTACGAAATGGGAATATAAAGATAAGGTTCTCCTGTGGAGGATAGCCCTAATAAGTACAATATATAACATCTCAAGGTTCAGATGATGGCCATGTGTTTTTCCTCCATATACATTAGAAAAACATTGGCTTGCAAACAATTGGACAAGCAGTCAACACTCCCTTAAAGATCTTATAATAATGCATTACCATGGTTAATCTGATATTTTATCTGGTTTGGGCCTTTCGCATGTAGCTAGTGGATAGGGTTAACTATTGGAGTCAGAGCATAAAGAGAGGAGTTAAGAGGGCATTGGAAACTCAATTTCCTGTTTGTGAAGCAGATAGGGAAGAGTATTGAAAGGAGAAGGATCTATGAAGGACCTATGGTCCTAATATTAGCAGTCCTCCATTTATATGAGTGTTGTGTGCGAAGAAGTAATTGAATAGCTCATTCTTAAGTAAACAAGAATAAAGTAGCAGAAGAATTCCTTATTTCAGACAGGTGAGGCCTACAGCAAACATTATCTATATATATGAGAATATGGCCAGGTTCAGACACATGTTCTCCTACAGGGAAATGAAAATTCAGTGGTACAGCAAGGAGTGTGTGGCCCACATCAGCTGGAAGTTGAGAATTATTGTGAGGAGTTGTAGAAACACACCTCATTTGATGAGGTAATCACATGAGGGGAAGATGGAGGTTCCAATAGTGATTTACTGGTCTAGAGCAACATGTAGCTCAATCCTCTGGATTGTGCAGAAGATGGATTATTTAAGTGTTATGTCTGCTATCTGATGTACAGTATATATTTCTCATCGGTTTGTTCAGTACAGAAAAGTTTTATTTTTTGACTCTGGCCTACCACATCAAGAGGCAGCATGCAGTCTGCGATGACACTAAGGTAACAACACACCAAGCCAGGATCCTCATTTTCATGTAGTGTGGAAGGGGCACAGATGTGACAATCTTCCAAGGCTGCTTGCCCATTATAAGCTTATATATATATATACAGTGCCTACAAGTAGTATTCAACCCCCTGCAGATTTAGCTGGTTTGATAAGATGCAAATAAGTTAGAGCCTTCAAACTGCAAACGAGAGTAGGATTTATTAACAGAAGCATAAATCTTACAAAACAAAAAGTTATGTTGCTCAGTTGAATTTTAATAAATTTTAAACATAAAAGTGTGGGTCAATTATTATACAACCCCTATGTTTAATATTTCGTGGAATAACCCTTGTTTGCAATTACAGCTAATAATCGTCTTTTATAAGACCTGATCAGGCCGGCACAGGTCTGTGGAGTTATCTTGGCCCACTCCTCCATGCAGATCTTCTCCAAGTTATCTAGGTTCTTTGGGTGTCTCATGTGGACTTTAATCTTGAGCTCCTTCCACAAGTTTTCAATTGGGTTAAGGTCAGGAGACTGACTAGGCCACTCCAACACCTTGACTTTTTCCCTCTTGAACCAGGCCTTGGTTTTCTTGGCTGTGTGCTTTGGGTCATTGTCTTGTTGGAAGATGAAATTACGACCCATCTTAAGATCCTTGTTGGAGGAGCGGAGGTTCTTGGCCAAAATCTCCAGGTAGGCCGTGCTATCCATCTCCCATGGATGCGGACCAGATGGCCAGGCCCCTTGGCTGAGAAACAGCCCCACAGCATGATGCTGCCACCACCATGCTTGACTGTAGGGATGGTATTCTTGGGGTCGTATGCAGTGCCATCCAGTCTCCAAACGTCACGTGTGTGGTTGGCACCAAAGATCTCGATCTTGGTCTCATCAGACCATAGAACCTTGAACCAGTCTGTCTCAGAGTCCTCCAAGTGATCATGAGCAAACTGTAGACGAGCCTTGACATGACGCTTTGAAAGTAAAGGTACCTTACGGGCTCGTCTGGAACGGAGACCATTGCGGTGGAGTACGTTACTTATGGTATTGACTGAAACCAATGTCCCCACTGCCATGAGATCTTCCCGGAGCTCCTTCCTTGTTGTCCTTGGGTTAGCCTTGACTCTTCGGACAAGCCTGGCCTCGGCACGGGAGGAAACTTTCAAAGGCTGTCCAGGCCGTGGAAGGCTAACAGTAGTTCCATAAGCCTTCCACTTACGGATGATGCTCCCAACAGTGGAGACAGGTAGGGCCAACTCCTTGGAAAGGGTTTTGTACCCCTTGCCAGCCTTGTGACCCTCCACGATCTTGTCTCTGATGGCCTTGGAATGCTCCTTTGTCTTTCCCATGTTGACCATGTTTGAGTGCTGTTCACAAGTTTGGGGAGGGTCTTAAATAGTCAGAAAAGGCTGGCAAAAGAGATCATTAATCCACACATGTGAAGCTCATTATTCTTGGTGCCTGAACTACTTCTTAATACTTTAGGGGGACCAAACAGAATTCTTGTGGTTTGAGGGGTTGAATAATAAATGACACTCTGAATTAACTTTTAAGGTTTTAAAAAAAAAAAAAAAAAATTACAACAAAAATTTTTGCTGCAGTGCATTTCCCACTTCCAGGCTGATCTACAGTACAAATGTCACAATGCCAAGTTAATTCTGCATGTGTCAACCAGCTAAATCTGCAGGGGGTTGAATACTACTTGTAGGCACTGTATATTACATCACTTGATAGGATCCTCCAATCAACCTTAGACTAACTCTTCACCCTGCTACAGATGATGTCAGGGGAAAGATGGATCCAGCATGTTAAACTTTTAACGACCAATATTTTTGTTCTCTGGTAGATAGCTGCTGTCATAGGAGTGTGGTGGCGGCACTCTCATAGAGAACACAGGAGCCGAACTTGACATTCCTGTTTATGAGAAAACCGCTATCTATTGTGTAGGGGAGCCTATAAGTCACCCCATACACACTAACGTAGTCGAAACCCGCTGATATCAATAGGTTCCTCTTCCTCCTACAGCTATCTAAATTGTATGGGGCTTTTGAGTTAAAACATAATAAAGCACTTGGTATTTTAATATGACAGTTTAAACAATTTCACTTTTTTCAGCAAAGTCGGCTGCCAACTTGTACCATATGTCATATAATAGGATTGTGTTATGTGATAGTATTATGTGTATGTCATACAGTATCTGTGTTTGCTGCAGGCTACAGAAGATGACTTATGGGTTACATAGCTATTATTTTTCTCTTAATTATCTGGTGAATAGTGCAGATTACAGGTTCGTTTGCCACTCCACATCAGAGACAAAAATTATATGAGACTGAAAAATAGTAGGTTATCAGTCTTTTAACTTCCAGGAATTCTACATCATGGGTTTACAATCTCATGAGCAACAGCCAAATCTGGTATATTGTTTAATTGCCCAGTTGCTAACAATTAGCTTGTAATAGAAGCGCTGAATTTGCTGATCCTTTAAGCTTATCATAATGTGAGGCTACAGGATTTTAGCACCATCTACAGGCTATTTCATTTTCTTTGCTAGGATAACAGTAGGGAAAGTTTCTGCAGTCCACACCTAAGTATTTGTATCTTTGGCGTGTATCATAATCTTCCCTGAATTCTAAGAAGTATCTTGTTCTGTTAACTGTTTTGTAACAATATCAGATCCACAAAAAGAGATAAGTTCAGTCTCCCATATTTTGCATATTTTGCATTATTTAAATGACACTGTAATGAGAAAAAATCTATAATTCTAAAATGCAGTGCAACAAATATCTAAAAATATCGACTACAAGCTGCAGAGTAAATACAACTGCTTTGCTGCTTTTACTATATAGCACATCTATGATACAATCATTGCTATTTTGAACACCATGACTGTCAACATTTTATTTGAAATCAGCTACTCAAAAAAAACATGTAAAATAAAGGCATAAAGTCTAGAGATATTTGCCCAGATTCATTAAAAATTAACTCCAGACTGCATCTTCGTGCCGTGTTAGCCAGTAGATAGAAAAATATTTAGAATTGAGAGTCCTCAGTGGTTGATACCTTTTAATGGCTAACTAAAAAGATGGTAACAAATTGCAAGCTTTCAAGACTACTCAGGTCTCTTCATCAGGAAAAGACTAAAACAAAATCGGAAGAATCACATATTTATACACAACACAGCACAGAAACAATGCAATAGGTAAGACAAGTGACGTGAAGCAGAACTATCATTATGGGAGATAGAGATGAACATAAATATTGGAACAGTTCATAGATAAGGAGTGTGAAAGTTTTGGGGCAAAACAACACAATACCAGACCCCAATCAGAGGGCAATAAAACTTTCACACTTGGAAGCCTGAATGGCATCCTGGGTGCGTTCCCATATGTCCCGTGCCTCCACAGCCCAGTCTGCCACCCTGGAGTCAGCAGAAGCCACGGGCATGGGCACCGGTACCCGCGGATGCTGGCCGTAATTTAAGAGGAATGGGGTCTGTCCGGTGGAGTCAGCCACAGCATTGTTTAGCGCGAACTCCGCCCACGGGAGCAAGGATGCCCAGTCATCCTGCCTGGCAGAGACAAAATGTCGCAAATATGTGACCAAGCTCTGGTTGGCCCTCTCTACCAACCCATTCGCATCGGGATGATATGCAGAGGAGAGGTTTAACTCAATGCAGAGTAGACGACACAGCTCTCCCCAGAACCGAGACGCAAATTGGGGACCTCGATCGCTGAAAATCTTGTCTGGCATACCGTGTAGACGGAAGATGTGTCTAATAAATAATGCTGCCAAGGCCTGTGCAGAAGGTAACCGTGGTAGAGGCACAAAGTGCACCATTTTGGAGAAGTGGTCGCTGATCAACCAAATGATAGTGCAACCCCGAGACTTGGGTAAGCCCACCACAAAGTCCATCCTGACCATCTCCCAGGGCCTTTCTGCCACTGGCAAGGGGAAAAGTAACCCAGCTGGCCGATGTAGAGGGGACTTGTTCTTGGCGCAGGAGACACACACCTGAACATATTCCCTGACATCACGGACCATATGTGGCCACCAGTATGTCCTCGCCAATAATTCAGTTGTCCTCTTTGCCCCAAAGTGTCCACCCACCCTGGACGAGTGTGCCCAAGAGAGTACCTCTGGTTGCAAATTAGTGGGCACAAAAGTCTTGCCCGGAGGCAAACACTCTAGCGAAACCGGGGCTACCGTTCTTAGGTTCTCTTCGGGGACAACAAGCCGAGGCTCCTCATCCTCCTCTGATGACACTAAGGAGTGAG
>VIAB01010504.1:61154-72050 GCA_009801035.1 Oophaga pumilio | reverse complement strand
GAGTCTGCCTTCAGGAGAGCCGAGCGAGTCGTCTTGCCACACCACCTTTGGATGAATTGAACATCAACAGGAAATCAAAGTTATGGCTGCTCTCTGACTTTTTCCTAATGTTTGATTTGTCCAAAGACACTGACACCGGAGGCAATTGGGGCAATTATTCAGATTGAGAAGGGGTTGTCCTGGTAGGGGACAACCCATTTAAAGAAATGTTGAGAAACGGAAGTGATTTATTCCAAGAAAAATGGAGGTAAATAGGCAAACCATGGAGTTCTACCAGGGGAAGTGACCAATACATAGGCCATTGTTGAATAAGGTACAGACTGTTCAAGTAATGTGCCTCCCCTTGAGAGTTAGTGCACTTGACAATAAGCAGAAACCATGACGCTTATGTCTCCCAAATGTTGTGAACTGTTATTATATGAAAGTATATTTATCTATTCTGTTTGTCACAAAATTTCAGAAAAAATTTCTATTTCACATCTTATTCCAGTGCTGTCTCATAGTCCTTGCTGCTCTTCTTGTGTAGTGATAATTTTGGAACTGTTCACACTTCCCAAGGTGTTGCCATCTTAGATATCTCATTTTTCACAATGGTTATTAATGTCCATGCTTATTTTATGGCACAAGAAATGTTACAAATTTGACAGTACTGTATGATTCTAAGTATCCAGATTGCAGTGACCATGAGTGAAGACTACATCAGCTATTACAGAAAACAGCTTTGTGTGTATAAGACTGAACTCCGCCTAGTACAAAATATTAATAACGTAAACTCCTAGAATTTAGTATTTTACACTGTGATTTCTTAAGAAGTTTTGCAAGACCTGTAGCATACAGTAATATTTATTATTTTAACCTCCCTTACTTTCAGGGTGCTGGAGATATGAAAAAGGTACAAACAATACCAATACCTACATAGAGTTTCTATAGAGCTTATTTTTATTGTTTTCTTTCTCTTTTTTTTATTAGGGGTGGGAAGAATCAGTGGATGCAGCATTATCTCATCTTTTGAGGACGTGTTTATCTAAGAGTTCTAAAGAGCAGGCATTAAACCTCAGCAGCCAGTTGAGCATTCCAAAAGATACTTCCAAGCTGAAGAAACACATCACCTTGTTGTGTGATAGGCTGGCCAAAGGAGGAAGATTGTCTTTAAGTGCTGATTTTGGATCTCAACACTCTCTTCTCATGCCAGGTAAAAGGTTTTGAGATCTTGAAGACTCGTTTGTGAACATGACTGTAAAGGGATTGAGTTCATGCAGTTAATTAGATATTATGATGTATAGTTATGTATTTAAAGGGGTTGTCCAGAACTGAAATATTGATGGTTTTAAGGACAAAAATGTATAATTAGTAAAGAAAGGTTGAACTTGATGGACCTAGGTCTTTTTTCAACCTATGTAACAATTTAACTATGGCCTATTAATATCAGATCAGTTGGGGCACTCTCACAGATCAGCTGTTTGTTGCTCCCACATTGGCTGATGTAAAGAGTGTGCAGAGGAGGAACTGCTCAGCTCTGTAAACTGTGTAGTGGCCGTTCTCAGGTGCAGCAGTTCAGCCTCCTGTAAAGTGAGTGGGAGCTTAGCTGCAGTACCCGAGAACGGCCACTACACAGTGTATTGAGCTGAGCAGTTCCCGCTCTGTGCGCTCTGTACATAAAGTCAGTGTGGAAGCTGCAAAAAGCTGGTGTTGGACCCCTAATGATCCGCTATTGTATCTCCTAAGGATTGATTGTCAATATCTAAGTACTGGAGAACCCTCATGCTGGACTTATGTAGCTCTTAGTGCTCACTTATATGATGCAGAAAAACATATATTGTAACTACATGATACTTAGAGAGTAGGCTTGACTTAGGGGTTATATTTGAATGCAGGATCCTTTGCATCATGTTTTACATTTTGTGTCCTTACTAAATCTGCTAGGAATAAAAGCATAATCACATAAGCAGGCTTTTATTCCCATGGTGTGCTGATTTTACTACACTGGGACCAATGTTTTCTCAGTTGCATCAAACTCTATGATTCGGCCCCCGGTCAGCATCTAGACAACAACTGGTGCACTATACAGGTCGACACGATGCCATGTACTGGTGTCAGTGATTCCATTGGAAATAATAGTATTAGTTTCGTCTTCAGTTTTCATTTAACATTTTAGTAAAACACTGGATGGAAAATCTATCGGAGGGCGGGGTAGACGAGCACAGCCTCATACTTGTTTTCTGAGATAAATATGCTTGAAGGGGTATTCCCATCTCTAAGATCCTATCCCAACATGTAGTAGGTGTAATAATGATAATATTTGCAAATGCCTCTGATTATAAATGTAGTATAGTTTTTCTGATTCACTATGTCTCTTTCTCCATGTGCAGGCATGGCAGGACCTTAAGTATCCATGGTTACGACCACTAGCAACTAGCTAACTAACTGTCACTTTATCAGTGGAAGTAACCATTGGTACCTAAGGTCCTGCAATGCCTGCGCATGAGCAAGAGACCTAGCGAATCAGAAAAACTATACTACATTTGTAATTGGAGGTATTTGCTAATATTATTATTATTACACCTACTACATATTGGGATAGGATCTTGGAGATGGGAATACCCCTTTAAATGTAGGTGTCCAATGGCTGTAAATAATAAGAAGTCCTTAAATAATATATGGGATGTGAATAAACCGTGGAGTTAGATGCAAATTGCCACATGCTGTATCATCCTCAACATGGTCTCTTTATAGGTGTAAAACAGCAAAAAATAACCACTGGCCAGTAAATTGACCTTACACATTTCCCTTCTAGTTCTGTTGAAGAAATGTTGAATATGAGAACTGATTTCATGGCCTCTTAACTATCTCAACAGCGTGTTGAGTTTTTGGAATGTTTTCCGTACTCCGCTAACACAAAGTGGAATATGAAAAGTCAAAGGACTTGTAAATAATACCCTTGTTAATATGTTTAAAGAGTAATGACCGTGATGAGAGTCAACATCCTCCTGGGATAGTAAAACCCTTCTTCTCTCGTTGCTCACTGACAGCTTATAATGGTGCCCATAGTTTCTTTTTATGGATGACTGTAGACGCTAATAAAATACACAAGGGAAAGCAACTTGTTAAGGTTACATATTTATTGTGTTCTTTTGCAAATGTTTATGTGAAGCAGTAAAAATTCTTTTAACCCTGTCCTATTTGTGCGCCTTGGAATCCGATGCAAGATTTCACATTTTTGAATTCCAAATTGAAATTGTGATTTTTTTGGGGGGGAGGGGCAGCACTTTATAATCAGACAGAGAATGGAAAGGAATCAGTTATTGGCATAAGAGCTGTACAAATACATTAACCCCTTAGCGCAAAGTGATGTACATGTATGTCAGTTCTGGCGTCACCATGTGGGGAGAGGACTCTCTGGTCACCCATAGATTTTGGCTATTTTACATAGCTAACATCTGTTCTTACCACTGCTGTTAACCATTTAGATGCTGAAAGTTCAAGGCTCCCGTCGTTGCCATCTTGGTATTTCTGTGAGGCTCAGCTTGTGGATGAGTTTCAGGGTAGACCTCTATTTTCACTACACATTGCAGTAAAAGTGATCAAGGGTTCAAGTCCTCAAAGGAAACTAAAAAAATGCAAAAAATTGTGTGTTATCATTGCACCAGTAAAACTCTGTGTGGTCTGTCAAAATATAATATTATTTATTCAATACAGTAAATGCCGTAAAGAAAAAAGAATCAAAACACCAGAATTGTACATTTGTGGTCAGCACACCTCCCTAAAATTTCTTATATACCCTAAATTTATATCAGTAAAACTGTCAGCTCACCATTGTATTTTTTTCAGCATTTCATCTCACAATTTTTTTTCCCATTTTTTGTACTTTGTACAGTAAAACAAATGGTGTCAAATAGTGTCATTCAAAACTACAACTCATCCTGAAAAAAACAAGCCTCAAATAGTGCGGGAAAAATAAAAAACCTGACTTTTGGAAAGAAATGAGGGAATAAATGCAAACGTAATAAAAAAAATTATATTGGGGTTAAATTTTGTGTTGCGGGCCAAAACCTTGCTTACTTATGTGTTGATATCTTTGCACATATTTTTTTATGGCATTTCAAGGCACGATACGATACTTTCATTCGTACTGTTAGGCATTTGTGTGCAGTATTAAAATGATAGATTCTTTTAGGGACTGAACATGGTAACTGTGCTGACATAACAAGGTTTACCCAGATATGAATTTTACTAAAATTAACATCACATTGTGATCCATCTTGGAAATTGTTTCTTATTTTATTGTGGCTTTTTTTCTTTTGCCCTATTTATGCTTTCTCCACATGAAAGACCGTTATATGGTAGCAATACAGCAAAGTCGTACAATATCACAATCTCAGACTCAGTGATGTGCATTAAAATATAACATTAGAAAATAATTCATATATTATGTATCTGTTTTTAACAACATATAGAAAGTGGCATTCTACTTAATCCTCTATTTTTAATATTAATTTATTTTTTTCTCTACTGTATTTTTCATGTATTTGTAGTCTCTTAACACTTGCTATTAAGTAATCCAGTTTCTGAGTTGCAATCTGGATTTCTCGTGTTTTAACATTGTGCCCTGGCATCAATAGGGGAATCCGTGGACCCTCAGGATAAGGATACAGAAGCTGGATTCTAATCCGTACAGTGATGATACTTCTGTGGATCCCTGCTCCTGCTGGCTGCCAGATCTCATCTATGAAGATTTGCATGTGATTTCCAGAGCATGCCTTGGGCATCCATGAATGGTCTGCAAATACCAGTTAATTTGTTCTCATTTTTTATGATTTTGTAAGCATCCCTTTTTACATAGCACATGTTTACAATTCAATAATAAAATCTCAGTCATTTCCATCTACATAATTGTTACCGAAAAATCCCCTTTGGCTGCAAAATTCAATGTTGAAATATTTTCTCTTTAAAATTAATAGTTTAAATAGTTGTCTAAGATTTGGAAAACATGGTAATCTGTCACCAGGATTTGTTACATAATCTGAGAGCAGCGCAATGTAGAGACAGACACACTGAATCCATCAATGTGTCATTTATTGGGCTGCTTCTTGTAGTTTTGATAAATTCACAATTTTATCAGCAGGAGATTATCACTATAAAACTAATATAACTGCTGCCATGTAGTCCTCCATATTCATGAGCTCTGTATAACCTCACCCCTTAATCATTGGCAGCTTTCTGTCTATGCACAGAGAACACAGAAAGCTGCCAATCACTGCTGTGGGCGGGGTTGTACAGAGCTCAGCATTCAGAGAACCGCAACAGATAAATAGTGATTTTATCAAAACCACAGCAAGCTGCTAAGTGAATAGGTCTGAGCTGTATTACCACACACAACCTTTAGACAGGTGTGGTGCTGTTTTTGGTAAAAAATCATCCGTTTTTTCAGTCTTTGTTAAACCCATCATAGTAAGCAACCCATGTCATCAGCTATTTTCCAATTTTATCATACTATGAGTTAAGTGATATTTAGAATTTTCAGGGGGGTTTATAATGATTAGTAATATACAAATTGCTAATAAGTTGTGAGTTACCAATTTTATAAGTAGAAAATGTATAATTTACACGTTACTATGGAGCTATACTGTGCGCACTGGCACCAAGCAGCAGTTTACTACTGATAATATAAGATTGTGTTAGAGAGTTGATGCTAGAGTTCCACTTTAAGGATCTACTACATGTAAGTCTCATATTACTTGCATAAGTTATTTGGAAGACGTAAAGTTTTATAATGGATATCATTTCATGGGATGATTACGGTAATACAATCATCTGTCATTTGTAGCAGAATTAGGGCACACAGCGGTTTTCTGGAAGTACATGCGAGGACGGTGCTTAGACTTCTGTGCAGTAAGTAGTTGCTACAATTTCAGCACTTTCCATTTTCTTGCTTATCCAGAGCCATGACAAGCAGCAGGGTATATGCAAAGCATATATGCGACAAATAGGTCGGGTCAAACAGAACGCTGTGATTGCCATGTCATTTTTTTTATTGTACTCCAAATAATTTTTTACTATTTTTTAATGTAGATGAAAATAATAAATAATAAATATTTGTTTGATGGTTTGTGTTACTCGTTCAATGCTATACGGATGCAGTGACAATCATGTATTATTACATTTCCAGGAGGGGACTATAGATATTTGTATCACCTCCTGGATTACAGAGGAGAGCGGCACAAAGATAATAAAATATGGCAGCAATGCAATTAAAAATTCATATCTACTATGCTAACAAAATTGAGGTACCATACTTAGAATTCAATTTAGCCAATTCATGTGCGCCCACAAGCCAAGACAAGGTGTAGCTTTCTTTGATAGGACCCTAGCTCTATCAGACTTTCCGGTAATGATGAAATTGGCCCTCTCCAAAATATACAGTACATGTAAATAGTAAAAAAGAAGTGATGGCACAAAATAAGAACACATGTAGTAGTTCACTTTTAATAACAACTTTTACATGTTTGAAGAGGAAATAAATATCTACAATAGATTTGGAAGAATAGAAAAATCAGACAGACAGATACAGGGGCAGACCGAGCCGGGGGTAGAGTGTCAAATTACCCCTGGGCCGCACTCTCAACAGCTGTGCAGGGCCACCTGTATCTTCATCAGAAGGGCCGGCTCTTAGGCTTTAATTGTTTGTGTGCTGACCCTGATGTGTCTGCAATGTAAGCTGTGCGCAGCCGTGTCTGTAAAAAATGACATCACTCAATGCGCCCTGTACTGCCATTTTCCCACTGGAGAGGAGCTTCAATCAAGTGGGCCAAATGGGAAACCAGCCTGGGGAAGGCGAATGTGATCTTCAGGCTTCCCCATGTTAAAACACCCCTAATATGTCTGTATGTCTGCTTGTGTGTGTGCAAATGAGTGTCTGCTTTTGTGTGCATGTCTGTGTATTGAATGTGAACACGTGTGCTTGCGTGTGTGCATGTTTGCATACAATATGTGTGCATGTGTGTGTGTGCATGTCTGTGCATTGTATGTGCACAAGTCCGCGTGTGTCTGCTTGTCTGTGTACCATATGTGTGCACGTTTGCGTATGTGTAATGTCTGCGTACCATATGTGTTCATGTCTGTATTGTATGTGTATGCATGTCTGTGTATGCATGTCTGTGTATGCCAGTGTACAGTGTGTGTGCATATCTCCTTGTATGCGCATGTCTGTAAAATGCATATCTGTGTATCCTATGTGTGTATATTAGTGTACTGTGTGTGCATGTCTGCATGTGTGCATACAGTTGTGCTCAAAAGTTTACATACCCCAGCAGACTTTTTGCTCTCTTGGCCTTTTTTCAGAGAATATGAATGACAACACTAAAATCTTTTGTTCACTCATGGTTAGTGATTAGGTGAAGCCATTTATTGTCAAACTACTGTGTTTTCTCTTTTTAAATTATAATGACAACTCAAAACATCCAAATGACCCTGATCAAAAGTTTACATACCCTGGTGATTTTGGCCTGATAACATGCACAGATGTTGACACAAATGGGTTTGAATGGCTGCTAAGGGTAACATCCTCACCTGTGACTTGATTGCTTGTAATCAGTGTGTGTACATAAAAGCTGAGTGAGTTTCTGGGATTCAGAGAGACTCTTGCATCTTTCATCCAGCCACTGACATTTCTGGATTGTGAGTCATGGGGAATGCAAAAGAATTGTTAATGGATCTACGGGAAAAGGTAGTTGAACTGTGTAAAACAGGAAATGGATACAAAAAGATATCCAAGGAATTGATAATGTCAGTCAGCAGCATTCAAACTGTGATTAACAAATGGAAAATCAGGGGCTCTGTAAAAACAAAACCATGGTCAGGTAGACCAACAAAAATTTTGCCCACAACTGCCAGGAAAATTGTTCGGGATGCAAAGAAAACCCACCAATAATATCAGCTGAAATACTGGACTCTCTGAAAACTAGCGGTGTGGCTGTTTCATGATGCAAAAATGGGCTGCATGGTCGAGTCACCAGAAGAAAGCCATTACTGCACAAATACCACAGAGTATCTTGCCTACAATACGCAAAACAGCACAGAGACAAGCCTGAAAGCTTCTGGAACAAGGTAATTTGGAGTGATGAGACCAAAATTGAACTTTTTGGCCACAGCCATAGACATTACATATGAAGAGAGTTCAACAAGGCCTATGATGAACGGAACACCATTCCTACTGTAAAGCACGGAGGTGGATCGCTGATGTTTTGGGATGTGTGAGCTACAAAGGCACAGGAAACTTGGTCAAAGTTGAAGGAAAGATGAATGCAGCACGTTATCAGCAAATATTGGAAGCAAATTTGTAATCATCAGCCTGGAAGCTGCGCATGGTACGTACTTGGACATTCCAACATGACAACGATCCAAAAAACAAGGCCAAGTCGACCTGTCATTGGCTACAGCAGAACAAAGTGCAGGTTCTGGAGTGGCCATCTCATTCTCCTGACCTCAATATCATTGAGCCACTCTGGGGAGATCTCAAGTGCACAGTTCATGCTAGACAGCCCAGGAATTTACAGGAACTGGAGGCTTTTTGCCAAGAAGAGTGGGCAGCTTTACCATCTGAGAAAATAAAGAACCTCATCCACAACTACCACAAAAGATTTCAAGCTGTCATTGCTGTTAGAGGGGACAGTACACGGTATTTAAGAAATGTGGTATGTAAACTTGATCAGGGTCATTTGGATGTTTTGAGTTGTCATTATGATTTAAAAATAGAAAACACAGTAGTTTGACACTAAATAGCTTCACCCTACCTCTAATCATGCTCACGCTAGAAGCTGTCACTAATTCCGCCCATCGGCATCGGCGTCACATGACCGCTGGTCGTCGATGAGTTTTGTATGACATCTCGGGGTCTGCAGCAGCTATCAGCGCTCATAGCATTTCAGCTAAAGAGCTGTAGCCCTGCTCTGTGTAACACAAGCTGTCGGAAGATCACAGCTTCTTGTCTCCCATGGAGACTTTTAAAGCAAGTAAAAAGTAAAAAAAAGTTTTTAAAAATATTAAAAAATATAAAAGTGCAAATCACAATCACCCCTTATTTGCCTTATTCAAAATAAAATAATGAAGAAGAAAAAACACATATTTGGTATCGCCATTTTCAGAATCGCCCAATCTATCATTATATATAAAAAGAATTAATCCGTTCCGTAAACAGCATAACAATAAAAAGTCAAAGAGCCAGAATTACATTTTTTTTGGTTGCCACAACATTGCATTAAAATTCAATAACGGGCCATCGAAAGATCGCATCTACACCTAAATAGTATCAATAAAAACGTCAGCTTGGCGGGCAAAAAAATCAGCCCTCACCCAATCCGAGATCACAAAAAATGGAGATGCTATGGGTCTCTGAAAATGGCGATTTTTTTTTTTAAGAAAATTTGGCTTTTTTTTCACCACTTAAATAAAAAAGAACTTATACATGTTTGATATCTACAAACTGATACTGACCTGGAGAATCATAATGGCAGGTCAGTTTTAGCATTTAGTGAACATGGTAAAATAGCAAATCAAAACACAATTGTGAAATTGCACTTTTTTAAAAATTTAACTGCACTTTGATTTTGTTTACTCTTTTTCAGTACACTGTATGGCAAAACCAATGGTGTCGTTCAAAAGTACAACTCATCCTGCAAAAAACAAACCCTCACATGGCAATATTGACAGAAAAGTAAAAAAGATATGGCTCTGGGAAGAAGGGGAATAAAAAACGGAAACTCAAAAATGGAAAAACCCAAGGTGGTGAAGGGGTTAAAGGGGAGATGGAATCCTTCCAATCTTAGTCTGATGGGAGGAGTTTTTATTTTGGATACATCAGCTTGCACCTGTTTACATTTGCTTCTTTCTGTTGATATGCTGATCAGATTTTTTTTGTGTAGTTATCTATTTCTATTTATCTGTCTTCAATTTAATGATTTCTCAATTTATGATAGTTTTCTGAGCTATATATCCAAACATGTTTTATCTTTCTATTTATTTATTCTACTAACATTTAACAGTAGTTTTGTTTTAAGCCCTTTACGACCTTGGACGTATAGGTACATCCAAGGTCACCTCCCCCTGTTTGCTGCGGGCTCTGGTGACGAGCCCGCAACTTTTACGGCACATGTCAGCTGATTTTATCTCTGACAGCGGCATTTAACATGATGGCACCGGAAGCGTGTCACTAGCTCCACCAATCGGTGCATGTGTCACATGACCGCGTGTCGCCGATGGGTTAACATTACAACCACAACCTAGGGTCTGCAGGAGACCCCTGTGATTATCATTGCCAGAAAGCTATGAGCGCCTCCCATTGGCCGGCGCTCATAGCAAATCAGCATTTCTGCTACACAGAGCAGGGTTGAATCCCTGCTCTGTGTAGCGCAGAAGATTGCAGCTTTTAATCTCCCATGGAGACTACGGAAGTAAGTGAAAAGTAAAAAAGTGTTTTTAAAAATATTAAGAAAGTATAAAAGTTTAACTCACCCCCCATTCGCCCCATTGAAAATAAAAAATACACATATTTGGTATTGCCACGTTCAGAATCGCCCGACCTATCAATATATAAAAATAATTAATCTGATCGGTAAACGGTGTAACAAGAAAAAAAATCAAAATGCCAGAATTGCGTTTTTTGGGTCACAGCAACATTGCATTAAAATGATATAATGGGCGATCAAAAGAAACCGTCAGCTCGGCTCGTAAAAACTAAGCCTTCACCCAGCCCCAGATCACAAAAAATGGAGATGTTACAGGTCTCGGAAACTGACTTTTTCTTTTTTTTTTACAAACTTTGGATTTTTTTTCACCACTTAACCCCTTCCCGACCTGTGGATTCAAACATTTTTATTAAGTTTTATAAAATACAAGGTGGAG
>VIAB01010504.1:30730-47374 GCA_009801035.1 Oophaga pumilio | reverse complement strand
TAAAAATTAAAAATTTGAAAATTGCGACATTTTCAAAATTTTCGGCAAATTTCCATTTTTTTTTCGCAAAAATTATTGACCTACATTTACCACTAACATGAAGCCCAATATGTCACGAAAAACAATCTCAGAATCGCTAGGATCCGTTGAAGCGTTCCTGAGTTATTACCTCATAAAGAGACACTGGTCAGAATTGCAAAAAATGGCAAGGTCTTTAAGGTCGAAATAGGCTGGGTCATGAAGGGGATAAGTAAAAAAGAACCCATAGTTGTTTGATATCTATGAACTGGTAATGACCTGGAGAATCATAACGGCAGGTCAGTTTTAGCATTTAGTGAACTTGGTAAAAAAAAAAAAAATTGTGGAATTGCACTTTTTTTCAATTTCACAGCACTTTGAATTTTTTCCGGTTTTCCAGTACACTATGCGGTAAAACCAATGGTGGCATTCAAAATTACAACTGGTCCCACAAAAAACAAGGGCTCACATGGTCATATTGACAGAAAAATGAAAAAGTTATGGCCCTGGGAAGAAGGGGAGCAAAAAACGAAAAAGCAAAAACCCAAAGCTGTGAAGGGGTTAAAAATGAACTAGCAGATATGTTTTGTACTTAATTTCACTCCAGGTCCTTTTTCTCTTCAATCACATTTGGGTTCTGTGGAGGGCAGCTAGAAGACAAGCAGAAGAGTTCTTGATTTCCCACTTCTACTCCTAAAGGTAGCAGTATGCTTAGTCTGAGTATATTGCAGAATCCTTGCAATAAAACTTTTTTTCCTGTACCATGTTACAATGTAAACATTTGAAGTTATGGGATGTTGCACATTTTGCCATGTAATTAACATACTCGCTGTTTCGTTATAGTGACACTATCTAGCTTTAGTGCCAGGAGTCCCGCAGAATCCCTTAGAGAATGTTTGCATTCTCAAGCAGCCGTGTCATGAGAGACAAATCTAAAAGCAAACAACTTAACAAAAAATAACTTACATTTACGATTTGTAAATACTCTCTGCTTCCTGTGGGAATAAATAAGACGACAGTAAAATCTATATTTATTTTTACATTCCTGTCTGAGAAAACCCTTGCGGAAAACCCTAAGATAAATCACAATCAAGAAGCTGGCAATGTGGAGAATATATAAATGTTTTTCGTATTTTGTATCATTTTATTTATTTTGTCCAATGTCCATTTACATCAGCTTGTTTAGAATCGGAAGATATTTTACCTTTGACCAACCTGGACAATTTTTGTAGGTTTTAGTGCTGTAGTCCATTGTTGCTAAACTACTATTCTAGTAACCTCTGCTACCAAGTTGCTTTAAGAAAATCCAATTAATATACACTATGTATTAAAAACTAAAACATACAATTTATGCTACATTGTGTCATAAACATGTTGTGTAATTTAAAATAAACCAATATTTTATCGCATTGAAATAAAGTTATCAATAGATGTGTGCTGTTTATAATATTGGTAAGAGGTGTAGCTGAAAAGGGGCACTTGACAAGTTCTCGAGTGTTTTATCTTATTACAAAGCTGGATTCACAGCTATATTACTCAGTACTACTTTTATAATGTTTTCAATGTTGCTGCTTCAGAACATTTGTTACACTGAGACAGTTGAGCATGAACTCCTTGTGTATCTGTGTATTGAAGACATCATAGCAGCTAGTCTCCACCCACTAGCTCAAGGACAACCGAAGCTGAAAATTCTAGAGACAGCATGCAGAGATGAAAAATGCAGAATTCTTACCATATTACAGAGAAATATTGTGTTATTCCTCATGCACACACATGCCACCCTAGTCGGAAAGCTTCTCTTAAACAACATGTAATTTTGTCTTCCTCATGATGGCAGCTGAACATAGAAAGGGCTAGATTTATACCACATATACAGCAATATTTTCTAGGGATAATACTAGACACTGATGGAGAATATTAGAAAATTCAGGATGATGGTTTAGAGCCTTGATCTCTTGACCTTAAGATGTAGTAAGACAAGCTATGTAAATCCAACCAATATAGAGAAATGTCAAGCACCAATGTCAAACAGCACTAGGAGGTTAACCACACACAATAATACACGCCAAAAACCTTCAAAACAAACGCTACAGGTGCTCAATCCATATGAAAAAAGACTTGATGATCCACAATATAAGAATGAAAGATGGCACTCACCGTGCGGTTTCAACTTGCTTTATTAAATATTTTGCGGCTCGGACTCGGGAGACCTGTGTCAGGTAAGTTCTAGAGGTCTGATTGGTGGTCCATTCCACAGAGGCTCACACTTGGCAGTTTCAGGGGGACATTCTGAACTGTTAATAATGGGATTATGATTAGACAGACATTATTGCAGTATCCCAAAGACTTGCCATGCATTGCAATGGTGACCCTATGTGGGGCAGCTGTACCTCTGATTTTGAAAGGTTAAAATGGCAGATGATGAGTTCCAGGATATCTGGGACCCATCTATATGATGCAATTTTTCATACAATTCTTAGGACAGTCCTCAAAGCTCTAGAGTGCTACTGGTTATAAATACTCTACATGTCATCATCCTGAATGAAACACACTTTTAACTGTCCTCTTCTATATCTTACAGGATTTGTGTTTTCACAATTCTTGTAGAATACTGAGAGACGTGAGATCATTGTGTCCTTATGTAGTAATTAGTCCTACCTTCTTCTCTAGAGAAGCCTAAAGGCCCCCCACACAAACTAAATTTGTCTAAACATGCCAATACAACAGTCTAATATGTATGGAGTCTTCAGATGAAATGGTGGCGTGGGAGAGAAGGATCCAGTACATCGAATTTCTAACAGCTAATCCTATAGTTCAGTTCTCTAGCAGATAAGCCGCTGACAGAAGAGTCTGGCAGCATCTATCTCATAGAAAATAAACGTGTATTCGGGTGAGCCAACTATTCTTGTGTTTGGGGGACTCAGGAGAGATGACTGTTGGCAGAATGATTGGTTGACAGATGTCTGATTAGTATGGGGGGCCACTGAGATCATCAAATTTTCAAATTAATAGTAAAATCGAACAGTAAGGACATGGCAAATGAATCTCTTGTTCTGAAATTGAAATTAACTCCTTACTGATCTATTACATACATTTTCATCATAAGTCGATAAGGAATGTATGAAGCAGTTTCAGGAGTTGAGAATGCTTCATACCAGAAAACTTACATAGCTGGAATCTGCCTTTAACTGCAGTGGCCAGAGAAAGCTTCGATCACTGTAGATTAAACACTTAGATACCGTTGTAAATCTCTGACAGGAAACTTTAGATTAGATCAATGGTGGCTCCCTACGACATGTTCGCGGGGAACCAGTAGGTCACCAAGGCAGCCGTTGACCTGCTGAAGGCCCCTGTCACTGCCTTCTTGTTCCTTCAATGAATCTTAGCTAAAGGCTGAGATCCATGAGAGCTGAAATTTCCATATGTACTACAATGCTGTCATATTGCAGTATTATTAAAAGCGATCAAATGATCCTGGGCTCAAGTCACTGCTAAAACAATACACACAAAAAAGTTACACAAGTTTGCTATCACTATAATTGTACTGACCTGAAGAATCATTTTGGCAGGTGAATTTTACCGCATAATGAATGGAATAAAAACAATACCAAAAACCTATGGCAGAATTGCAGATGGGTTAGTGTTTTCACTGGATTTTAATTTTTTCCCATTTTTCTTTAAATTAAAAGGCAAAATGAATGTTGTCAGTCAAAATTACGACTCATGCCACAAAAAAACCCCTTATATGACTATGTTGACGGAAACCTAAAAAGTTCTGGCTCTTGGAAAAGGAAAAGAAACGAAAGCACAAAATATAATAATTACTGGGTCATTCAGGGGTTAACGTCAGTATATTATTATCAGTAGCTATTACAGTTGCAATCAAAATTATTCAACGCCCATTGCAAAGTAGCAATAAACCAATAAATAAAGAAGAATTTAGATGGCTAATCACATCAAATACGTGGACTTAGTATGGGTTTGTGCACTGTGACTTTTGATTTGCACTTTAGAAATAAGGTATGGTCAAGAGCGTGGTCCAAAAAATGAAAGAAGAGCCTTGCATAAACAAGGGAATTGATAGAAAAAAAGATTCAAAGGTGTTTTATTTTCCGAGAAATTTAGTTAAAAGCATAGTGTGCAAATTCAAACTTAAGGGTTTACTGGGTGAAACATAGAGCAAAAACAATCACTGTCTGTGACCAGATTCTTGAAGTGGTAGGTGGTCAAAAACTCTTCAAGACTGCAAAATACCTGCAGCAAGAGTTAGTGGCAGCAGACACTGAGGTTTCAGTCTGAACGGAAAAACATATTAAATATTGAAGGTCACCATGAACAAACTCAAAATGTACAACTTTACTGTCCCAATAATGCAAGAAATATGCTCAATTAAATAAACCACAGAAGTTTTGGGATTCTGTTCTGTGAGGCAATGAAACAAAAGTTCAGATCCATGGATCATTTGCTTGTATGGAATGAAGCTTATTGTCATGCTGGGTGAAGGATAAGTGCACAACAAAGGGAATAGGGAAGGGGTGTCCAAACATTAGGGAAGGGGGAAGTGGAGACCCCTAGGCAGATCTAAAATCACCCTGTCTGCCCTAAAAGTACCTATATAGGTTCTGCACCTATCGCCGAGCAGGAAGCTAATCCCTACCTGCTCCTAGCGATAGGCCCTACATAGGGAGGGGACGGGGTAGGCGCTAGTCAGTTCCCACTAAACTTAATGACAGAGAAGGAAGACGATGGGGGAAAACACTTAGCTTGAGAAGACAACAGAGATGTCACATCAGCAATCCTACAAGGGTCCTCAGAACCTCCAAGACTGAGGCACGTAAGAGCTAACACCTGCACCATGCTGCAGCAGTTGAATGTATTAAAACCTTCAGCCCAAGTGTGTGTTTAGCAGCAGAAGGTGGAGGTAACTATTGGGTCCTAGACGGAGAAGGATATCGCTCCATAACATAGATGCCAAAATCAAGAAGGTGCTTGAGCTACGACATTTTACAGCCAGATCCAGGGTGACTGTGTCACACCTGACACACCCGTGACACATATGCTGAAAAGAACACCCTCACTACAGTGAATTTTGTTGGTGGCTCGGTGATGCTTTGGGGCCGTTTTACTTCCTCTACAACTGGATACCTGTAGCGTGTGGATGGCAGTATCTGAGGTGGATCTAGATTTTCTGGCACCTGGGGTTAAAATTCCGTTTGGCTCCCCTCCTATATATAGCTTATGCAGTTTGAGTAATCATCATGTGAGTGCTCATATGTGATTTGCATACTTACAGCCATGTGACAACTAGCTGCTCTTCCTGATACTCTCAATGCTTAGTGAAAAACTGCACTTTTTGCTTCATTAAAAGAAGCAGGAAGATAAGCTAGTCGACATGTGACCATAAGTATGAAAAACTGTTATCAGAACTTATCAAAGCTTTTATCTAGAACTAAATCCTGAAAGTGAATATATTACACACGGTTAAGATTGGGTATACTACAGTGTTTTATTTTATAAAGAGTTTTTCCAAGTTTGTGATGAAAGTCTGCAGTCACTCTATGTGACTGCAGACTTTTGAATCCTCACATAACACAATACATAAGGTCAGGATTCTACCATGTAAATGGCAAGAGCGCGCGGTCATGTGACCATAATTATTTGATTTGCATACTTCCGGCCACATTTTGACTAGACAACCTCCCTCAATACAAGTGAATTGAGGAATACAGCACACATGTAGGCGGCACTTGGCTGCATGTATGCAAATCGAATACTTGTGATTACGTTATCTCCCCCTTTCCCAACCGGCATCAGAGAATCCTGACTGTGATGCACATGCAGTGAGGATTCAGAAGTCTGCAGTTATATAAAGTGATAATACACATCCCAGGATCATTTTACATCTACAGTGGGTGCGGAAAGTATTCAGACCCCTTTAAATTTTTCAATCTTTGTTTCATTGCAGCCATTTGGTAAATTCAAAAAAGTTCATTTTTTCTCATTTATGTACACTCTGCACCCCATGTTGACTGGAAAAACAGAAATGTAGAAATTTTTGCAAATTTATTAAAAAAGAAAAACTGAAATATAACATGGTCATAAGTATTCAGACCCTTTGCTCAGACACTCATATTTAAGTCACATGCGGTCCATTTCCTTGTGATTCTCCTTAAGATGGTTCTACTCCTTCAGCTGTGTTTAATTAAACTGATAGGACTTGATTTGTAAAGGCACACACCTGACCATATAAGACCTCACAGCTCACAGTGTATGTCAGACCAAATGAGAATCATGAGGTCAAAGGAACTGACCAAGGAGCTCAGAGACAGAATTGTGGCAAGGCACAGATCTGGCCAAGGTTACAAAATAATTTCTGCAGTACTCAAGGTTCCTAAGAGCACAGTGGCCTCCATAATCCTTAAATAGAAGAAGTTTGGAACCACCAGAAGTCTTTCTAGACCTGGCCAAACTGAGCAATCTTGGGAGAAGAGGCTTGGTGAGAGAGATAAAGAAGAACCCCAAGATGTCTGTGGCTGAGCTCCACAGATGCAGTAGGGAGATGGGAGAAAGTTCCACAAAGTCAACTATCACTGCAGCCCTCTACCAGTCTAGCCTTTATTGCAGAGTGGCCCAACGGAAGCTTCTCCTAAGTGCCAGACATGAAAGCCTGGTGTCATGAACACCGCACTGCACTTGCTCACTGAGCCAGTGTGCGTGTCCTGAGTAAGACAGACTGTACTCAAAGATACCTGTGGAGCGGGGCAGCAGCGGTGAACATGCATGCTTCAGGACCTGAAGCATGTGACTGCCAAGGGGCGGAGCCGGCCACAGGTATCTCAGAGGAAGCAGGAGCAGAGGAAGATTGTTTCAGGCCAGACAGGACCCGAAGCACCTGACTGCTGGGTGCGTGGCCTAAGCTCCGAAAGCTAGGAGCAGAAGGAAAACTTCTAGAAGGGTAACTACGGGACAAAGTTACCAAGGGGCATAGACAGAACGGATAGTCAGCACATAGCCAAGGGGTCATACACAGAGAGGGCAGCGCAGTACAAGAGAAGCAGGCAGAGGGTAGTCAGGACGTAGCCAAGGGGGTCATACACAGAGAGGACAGCGCAGTACAAGAGAAGTAGGCAGAGGGCAGTCAGGACATAGCCAGAGATCAGAAAACCAGAACGGGCAAATACACAGTACCAAGACAGTAGACAAACTCACAGAGAAGAAACGGACCGGGTCAAAACCAAACAAGCAACAAGATATAAGGCACAGGCATGCACGGGGTCAACTAACTCAGCCAAGGGCAGGAGTATAACTGACACCAGACCTAGGTCAATTGGCAACTAAATAGCCGCCCTCTGCCAGAGAGAGGCAGAAACAATTAACCCCTGTCTGACCAGGACGGGGCAAAGACAAAACCCCATCCTGGATCATGACACCTGCGTAGAGTTTGCTAAAAATCACATGAAGGACTCCCAGACTATGAGAAATAAGATTCTCTGGTCTAATGAGACAAAGATAGAACTTTTTGGTGATAATTCTAAGTGGTATGTGTGGAGAAAACCTGGCACTGCTCATCACCTGCCCAATACAACCCCAACAGTGAAACATGGTGGTGGCAGCATCATGCTATGAGGTCTTTTTTCAGCTGCAGGGACAGGATGACTGGTTGCATTTGAAGGAAACACGAATGTGGCCAAGTACAGAGATATCCTGGATGAAAACCTGTTCCAGAGTGCTCTGGACCTCAGACTTGGCTGTATATAGATAAAGTCATAATAGACTCATCCAGCATCTGACATAATAGAAAGCCATTCCTCAAAGAACAGAATCAAAACAAAGAGAAAAATTGACTAGTTGAGGCTTAAAAATAATGAATTTTATTTATAAAAAAAAAACCCTCACACACATTAAAATTCCCCACAGGGGCTAAGACAGACAAACAAACAAGTGGTAACTAGCCACAAGGGGGTAAACAAACATGCAGATGGGCACTCCAGATAGGATAAATCTGAGGAAGGATTTTTATAATGTATCCATGTCTGCAAAGAGGCCATTTAGACTTCTTCTATAAGTAATCCCCATCAATTCCAGTATTTTTCAAAAGTCACACAAGGCAATCTTTACCCATGCTGCTATAAGAAGACCCCAGTGCACATGCAAGTACAGAAATCCTCAACGCACATTTCACATTTTGATACCTCCCTTTTTCAAAGTGACAGCAGACTTTTATCCCAAACCTCGACATTCCCTTTAATGTAGTAGCCTTTAACTTGTCAGACGGCACAATACTTTATTAACATGGCCATGTAGCATGTAATCTTACAAGTTATGGATTGTTACATACAGCGGAGAAAATAAGTATTTGATACACTGCCGATTTTGCAAGTTTTTCCACCTCCAAATAATGGAGAGGTCTGTAATTTTTATCGAAGGTACTCTTCAGCAATGAGAGACAGAATCTTTAAAAAAGAAAAAAAACAAAATCACATTGTATGATATTTTTATAATTAATTTGCATTTTATTGCATGAAATAAGTATTTGATACAATAGAAAACAGCCTAATATTTGGTGTTCAAATATTTGTTTGCAATTACAGAGGTCAGACGTTTCCTGTAGTTCTTGACCAAATTTCCGCCCACTCCTCCATACAGATCTTCTCCAGATCTTTCAGGTTGTGGGGCTGTCACTGGGCAACATTGAGTTTCAGCTCCCTACAAAGATTTTCTTTTGGATTCAGGTTTGGAGAATGGCTCGGAACTCCAGGACCTTGAAATACTTCTTACAGAGCTACTCTTTGGTTGACCTGGCTGTGTTTTTTCAGGGCATAGTCATGCTGGAAGACTCAGCCACGACCTATCTTTAATGTTACTGAGGGAAGGAGGTTGTTGGTCAAAATCTCGCGATACATGACCTCATCCATCCTCCCTTCAATACAGTGCAGTCATCTTGTTCCCTTTGAGGAAAAACACCCCTAAAGTATGATGTTTGTCCCACCATGATTCACGGTTGGGACAGTATTCTGGGAGTGGTACTCATTTTTCCTCCAAACACGGCGAGTGGAGTTGATACCGAAAAGTTCAATTTTGGTCTCATCTGACCACATGACCTCCCATGCCTCATCAGTATCATCCAGATGGTCATTGTTGAACTTCAAATGGGCATGAACATGTGCTGGCTTGAGCAGGGGGACCTTGCGTGTCTTGCAGGATTTTAATCCATGTGTAGCGTATTACTAACGGTAATGTTTGAGCCTGTGGTCCCAGCTCTCTTCAGGTCATTGACTAGGTCCTCCCTTGTAGTTCTGGGCTGATTCCTGTCCTATCTCAGAATCATCTTTACCCCACGAGGCGAGATCTTGCATGGAGCCCCAGACCAAAGAAGATTGACAGTCATCTTGTATTGTTTCCATTTTCAAGTAATTGTGCCAACAGTTGTGGTCTTATCACCAAGTTGCTTGCCTATTGTCCTGTAGCCCATTTCAGCCTTCTGCAGATCAACAATTTTGTCCCTGGTGTCCAGAGACAGCTCTTTGGTCATGGTGGAAAGGTTGGAGTGTGATTGAATGTGTGGACAGGTGTCTTTTATACGGGTAACAAGTTCAAACAGGTACAATTAATACAGGTAATGAGTAGTGATGAGTAAGTATACTAGTTGCTCGGGTTTTCCCGAGCATGCTCGTGTGATCTCTGAGTATTTTGGCGTGCTCTGAGATTTAGTGTTTGTCAACGCAGCTGCATGATTTGCGACTGCTAGACAGTCTAGATACATGTGGGGATTGCCTGTTTGTTAGGAATTCCACACATGTATTCAGGCTGTCCAGCAGCCATGAATCGTGCAGCTGTGGTCGACAAACACTAAATCTCCGAGCACTCCAAAATACTTGGAGATCACCTGAGCATGATCAGGAAAACCTGAGCAACGAGTATACTCGCTCATCACTAGTAATGAGTGCAGAGTAGGAGGGCTTCTTAAAGAAAATCTAACAGGTCTGTGAGAGCCAGAATTCTTTCTTGTTGGTGAGTGATCAAAAATGTATTCCATGCAATAAAATGCAATTTAATTATTTAAAAATCATAATATATATTATTTTTAGATTCTGGCTCTCACAGGTGATGTGTACCTATGATAAAAATTTCAGATCTCTCCATTCTTTGTTGGTGGGAAAATTTGTAAAATTGGCAGTGTATCAAATACTTATTTTCGTCACTGTATGTACAGGATCAGAACCAATAAACACAGGAATACATCACCAGAACTACCAGCAATACAGAAATACTGTGTCCTCTTGACATCTTGATAAATACCACTTCCTGTATTCAGAATGCAAATGCTCCTCTTTTTGATAAATATAACTACGTTCATATGTGCGCAAGAGCTATCCTTATATCCCCATAATGTATTTGATTGAGAGTACCTGGTAAGGGCAGCTATTGGAGCCTTGATGGCTATGATTTCCCTCCTTTGGAACGCAAATGTGCCATCTTGGATGTGGTGGAACGCAAGTGATCATGTTCACGCATGCTCAGCTTTCACTTTTATATTTGATAAACCTCATTTTTCTTATTTAGAATGCAAATGCGCTTTTTTGATAGATATAACTACGTCCATGCGTGCGCAGGAGTTACCTTTATAGTTTTGATTGAGAGTACCTGGTAGGCGTAGCTATGGGAGCCTTAATGGTTATGACTTCCTTTATTTGGAACGCAAATGCGCCATCTTGGATGTACTGGAACGCAAATTATCACGTTCGCGCATGCGCAGTTTTTATCTTTGAGCTCTGCTTTCCACAAGACCAGAAATACCCAGCAGGCGCCGCTTACAGGTGTCGGCGCCTCCTGGGTAATTTGTAAGCGCACTTACATGCTATTTATAGGGACTCGGTTCACAACATGACTATCTTCCCTGACTAAGCAGCTTCTAGGGCAGCGATACGTGTTGGACTGGACTGGAGCAGACTGTTTATACCACCACCCGATAATTATGACTATATTTTTGACTGCATGTAATTGTGGGCTTTGAGGACTCTTCCAACCACATAGGGGTTTTTCCTGTAGGATAAAGATTTTGTACTATTGATATTGTTTGATTGTGACTTCCATGAGGAATGGTGCAATTTTATGGTAATTGGAGTTGACATGTGTTGTCATTATCATTAAATTATTATTATAATATGTATCGGACAATGCTTTGATTGAACACTCAGGCACTATTCCTCCTGTAAGTCCACTCTGTATTTTTTCTCAACAATTGTTTACCCGGTGGTGGGACTTCATTTTCATATATATGTATACTGCTAGACATTATCATATAAGGATCTGCTCTGCATTATCCTTGCATGTTGCTTTGCACATGATTTTAATGGTGTTTTAATTGTTATTTTTCTGTCTGTTTGGCATCTCTGTCTAAATAAAGCCTTTTTCATACCCGATATAGGCTGTGTGTGCACTATTTCTTGCGCTTCTTTTCTGTTGGTTTTGCTCATTGTTTCCTTGGCGCATGGTTGCACCCGGTTACATCATTCATTAGCATTTCATGTTGTGCCTGCTTTTTTTCCTATATTTCAATACAGAAATACATCATTAGAACCCCATCAGTACAGAAATACAGCATCACAACACCCACCAGTAAATACATCAACAGAACCACCAATAGTATGGAACTTTATCATCAGAACCACCATCAGTACAAGAATACAACACCTAAACCATCATCATTACAGGAATACAGCACCAGATCTTACATTAGTACGTGAGAACAGCACCAGGCTTAGTACAGCAATCAATTGTATTGTCAGTTCAGTGCCATATACATTTGTATTTCATGAATCTACAATTCCCAGTAAGTCCTTGACAATGGTTATGAGATACTAGATTATTATTATCAGTCAATATCAAACTGAACCATACAGGAACCACAGTACTAATGAGATGCAGGCAGTATCACAAACATTTACATCCAGGTACCTTACTGGTGCCTTGTTCTGTGATTGGAGTCATTCTTATTTTCTTCTCCATCTTGTCCAAATGATGACTTGTCACATCCATAGCTAGTCTCTGCACAATTTCATCTTCTCACATCTTCTGCAGCACACTCTGAAATAGTGACTTTAAAAATATCAGCATGATTTTAATGCACCTGAAAAAAGATAGCTGCCCCTTTCTTTGGTCTGTGCACAAATTATGACTCCCACACTATCCCTCTTTTTGTACATACCCTCCACACTGCCCTCTCCTTTTCATACTGGGTCCACTTTTCACACTGTATGCTCACACTGTATTCTCCCTATATTGTTGAGTCTCTACAATCTCTACAATATGCCCTTCCTCACACTTCTCCCCTGCATACTATCCCCACCATACTGTCCCTCATACTCATACTTCCCCTCTTTATACTGCCCCGATAATACCTAGTCTCTATACTTAGCACTCTCACACTTTTCTTCCACATACTGTACCCTCACACATTTCTCCCCCTACTGTCACCTCACACATTTCCCACACAATCCCCACACGGTCTCTTTACACATTTCTCCACCTGCTCCCCATACTGCTTCCTCACACATTTCTTCACTCCTTCCCCATACTGTGTCATCATACATTTCCACCCTCACTCTCTACACTGTCTCCTCACACATCCCCCTCACTCCTCATACTGTCTCCTGACACATTTTCCCCTCCCCATACAGTCTCTTCTAACTCCCCCATATACTGTCCACTCAAAAGATTTCCCATGACACAAAAACTTACGTTTCTTCAGCTCCACTGGAGCGCTTACCATGCCAACATTCACCACCTACATGGCGCAGCAGAGTGAAGTCAGCAGCGTGATCAAATGACCTAATCATGCTCTGACATCACCCTGACCCGGAAGGGCTGTTGATCAGAGCTTTATTGTACTCGTGTCTGGAAGCAGTTGAATTCAGGGAGCCGGTGTGTTACACTTTCTCTGAGCCGGCTGTCAGCTTGACAGCTGGCTTACAGAAGGCCAAATCCCACTCTGGATCTACCAGGGAGATACTTTGGACCACTGCATCAATCGGTCCGACAGCACCATCATTCCAACTGTGCCCATCATAGGGCATTGCCCAGGAGGAATGGGATAAGAAATCAGGTGCCTTGCTATGCATAATGTTTACAGCAGATCATAACAGGTACAGGGTGCCCTATTAAGTCCTAAAGACTATTATCATGAAAGGGTTGATTAATTCTGATACTGTAGTAGTCAGTAAAAGTGTCATTTTGTGTTAAATTTGGAGAAACCAATTGTTATGTTAGCTGTTTTGAGGCTTTTGAATTATTGTTTGGTTTATTGCAAACAATGCATTTTGCCAATAAACCTATTTTCCAATGGGGTGTGAATAAGTTTGTTTGCAGCTGTAACTGAGAACTGTGTTTGGCTTGGATCAACAATTTGAAAATTAAAAATAAATTGGTTGAAGTGAAAGCTATGGTAGAGGTTCAATATATTGATATATACCGTAATATGCATAGTAGACTTACCCCACCTTGCTCCAGCAATGTAGTTCTGTCAATAACAGTAGACTGTGTAAATGTTATATAAATTTGCATTTCTTTCCTGTAGGGCATAACCTGCAGTCCTTGTAACTGCAGCTAATATAATGCCATAGAGACAACAAAGACAACATGTCACCATGCAACATGTTACCATCTGGATATGGTTAATTTTTGCTTTTGTATACATTTTTTTTCTAAATTGTTTTGGAATGGTGTCCACATTTATTATAGCAAAATATTTCTGCATGTTATCGCCCCAAAACTATAGACTCTAGAAATAAACACAAGGTCAAAGTTCAAAACACCCAAAGGTAAAGAACCGTTCAATATTTGTGAAAAACCTTCCATTCATAATGAATGTTTACATTCTGCAGTGCTGGCGATGATTGGACTTTCCGGGTTAATGTCAACATCTTGCAGCTTTATCATTGTATGGTATAATATAATATTGGCTATTATTTCAAGCAAACATCATCCATTGTATCCTGCTATGTGTTTATTTGAACACTGTGGCTCAAGTTTGCTTTTGCTCATTAAAGAAACACCAATTTGTGTCTTGGTAATACAAGCTTCTTATAGGAGCTGAAAATGTGCTTCTACTTGTAAAACGTGGCCTGCGCCATCTTAAATTCCACAACAGAAACACCACTAACACTTAAATAAATGGTTCCCCTGATTGCTTTTTGAGTTGGGTTACACCTATAATCTCTTTTCCTTTACTCATTCTATGGTTTGTATATTTTCATTTTCTTCCTCTAGATTCCGATATTTATCTGTATAGATACTATATAGGTCCAAAAGCCTTCTGCTCACATAAATGACAATTTTCTTTAAACTTTCAACAGCTCAGGTTTCAATCGCCAGCTCAGCTACTTGTCCATCACAGCTGTTGGTCTTGGCTTTTCTGGTTTTACTTAGCATATGGATGTTCTTGCTGATCTGATATGTCTTGAGTTCTTCATATTCAAGTGATTACATTTCCTGTGGTTGAAGACATTTTTTGCCAAACAGACACATATGGTTTATTAAATTATGAATGTTTTTATTAACTTCCTTCAAAAAATATACTCTACATCAGAAGTGATCAGTCTGACATGAAAGAAACATATCTGGCATGTTTCTTTCAGCATTCATAGGTTGGGTCAGTCCTTTTACCCGGACAATAAGTATATTTCTTCTCAATTCTGTTACAATAACTCTTGAAACATTAACATTATCAACCAAATCAGTTGCTTATTACCGTATTTTAAAAGGATTGACTATGCCACTAATGAATAATCATAATAACCTGTTCAGAATGGACCTGTAGAAGCATTAGCAAACGCGCAAAATGGCCAAAGTCCATTGTTTCTCTTCTCCCCTGCCACAGCCCTTATTTTTACCTGCCCACCACCAAGAATGATGTCCATGCGTACGAAATAAAGGACTTTTAATTCAAAGGATATGGCTGAGTGCTGCATTTCTATTACTACTTTGTGAATATATGCTATTCTAAGAGCTTTGCACCACCTAGATATATCCTATAAGAAGTTGTATACGCAGATGATTATCCAGATGAACAAATGCAGATAAAAAAAAATTAGTGACCCCTTTGTTCTTTCTACGTGGAACATATAAATGAGACTTCATTAATTAATATTTTCATGACTTTTCCTTCTTCTTGTTGCAATTCTATGAATATTGTAGAGATCTTAACAGAATCATACTCACTTTTTCGCCCTAGACCCATAGACTCAAGATGTGTTGAACATCTGGTACATATGAAGTATAGTAATCTAGCCAATGAACAGCAGCATTGATTGTAAACTTCACAAAAGAATTTCCTATTTTGACCCTGTAAGATAAAATTTTTCTGATCAAAAACGTATTTGAGTTCTTTTTTCATTAAGAATAGATGGGGAGCGATTCAATTTAAATGTTGTCTCTAATGCATTTATTTTTGATAAGATGTAAAAAACTATAAAGGATCTCTCTTGTTTTCAACTTGGTACCATGTTTGATAAGCACCTCTCTTACTATGCACTTCAATTCCTCCTATATTGAGAGGAGTACTATCTGCTGCATTGTTAAGGATAAATTCCCCAATACTAGACCTGACAACGGCTATACACACTTTGTCTTTGAGTAAGTTATGAATGAGCATCCACTTCCAAGGTTTGCCTGTTATTTCTGGTATATCAAAGGGCGAAGAGACTGGATCATGGTCCAAACATGTAATGGATCCAGTTTATGCAGATTCATGCCAGGAGAGGGCATGGTGGCTGTTATGCTTACAGAAAATAAAACATTAATAAGCAAACAAATGGATATAATTGTTGGCAGCAGAGCTGAAGTGGCAAACTTGTTTATAGAGAACATATACTCCGATACAGGAGCATTTGAAGTGTGAAAAAGTCTGGTTAACAGTACATTATGCTTACAGCAGACAAATGGTTAACCAGCAAGCCTGATCCAGGAAGGTGATACACATTGTAGAACCCAGATGAGATTGCAGAGAAGATAGCAGCGGAGATTACTGGTTGGTGATATCTTCCAAAGCACACTGCAACTAAACACAAAGCTTATTCAATAGTCAGACACATGAGTGTGTCACGAGAGTGTGAGTCAACCTTAAAAAGCTTTTGGTGATGATGTCACTGAAATTTACCAGGTGTAGTAGATCTGCTTACTTGGCTGGTCAATAAGGTAGACAGAGGAATGCTTTTCATTTAACTCTTCAAGTGGTTTATTAAAAACATGCTTAATAAACCAGTCCAAAATAAAGTCAACATACTCAGTCTTGCTGACATAACGAAACAAAAACAGTACTCACTACAGTCCGTATAACTGCGGTATCCCCCACTGAGAAACAGGGTTCAGCTCTGTTTAACATGAGCAGAACTCTGGAGGTCTTCTCACCTTCAGGCACACAGAACACTGAGTGAGTGCATAGGCTCTACCTTTAACTCCAGAACCACATCCTAGGGTGGAGATATGGTGAACAGCCATCCCACCCAACTCATTAGCTGTTCACAAAAACCCAGCCCTGTCATGGCCGATTAACCCCTCTTAGCACATAGCATTCTGGAGCATGCTTTCAGCTGCAGATGAAGGAAGGGAGACACACTAGGCATTACT
>VIAB01010502.1:6246-17959 GCA_009801035.1 Oophaga pumilio | reverse complement strand
TGTCCAAACTTTTGGTCTGTACTGTATATAATATATATATATATACATCTATACTATGTATATACGAGTATTCTATCTTTTCTATTTTAACTTGTCAGTGTGAAATGAAAAACAGATCCTTCGAAAAACGGAAGAAATGGATAAAAAAACTGGTGTGACGGATCCGTTTTTTCGACGGATCTGCTAGCCGGATCCGTCAAAAAGACGAATCCGTTGCATCAGTTTTTCACAATCTGCGACGGATCTGTTGATCCATTGAGCCAACGGATTGTGACTGACAGCAAGAAACTGATTTGTGAAAGGGGCCTAACAGAAGTAAAAAGGCCCAGGATTGAGGATCTCCGTGAAGTAGGGAAATAACAATCCCAGCCCGTTGCTCCTCACTCCCAGTTGAATGTGAATGAAGCCGAAAATAAAGCTTGCGTGCTTCACGGAAAGCAACAAATTTATCCCTTTCCCCAGAAAACCTGTCTGGGAAGGCCACCTTACATTCCGGTTCAGCCTGACTGCCTGTCAGATCAATAGTCCTCTGCATGACCCTAGATTGCAGGTCTGACAGTTCGAAAAGACAGACCCTGCAATTGTTTGTCAAGGACTGTGATGGGGTTCAAAACAAGATACAAAATGAGGGGGCCAGTGAAAATGGTCTTTAATAAACTGTCCTTGAAACTGGGACCTTAGCTTTTCCTGTCCAGTGGGTAATCTTGAAGGTAGAGAGGCATTCTCCAATCCCCATGAGGCATGGGCTAGAAATCTAAGATAAACAAGACAGAAACAAAACAGGTATAATAGAAAACCACTATCATGCAAAAGGCCTCACCAATAATAGGGAGAAGGATAGGGGCAGGGAGGAATAAACTAAATAGGTATAGGGACCAGGATATAATCTCTCATGTACAACAGCAAAAACAGATCACTACTACAATGTTACTTTAACTGTTCAGCTTTAGCACTAGCACAAGAGATGAGCCTTTTAAGCAGCAAGGTGTCATGATGTGCCAGTCTGAAGTAGTTCACCGGGAGGATTTCACTGCGGTGAAATTGAACTGCGGTCAATTCGCCTCTGCACTGCGAGACATTTTCTCACTGTGCGAGCAGTGATCTTACCGAGGTCACTGCAGTTCATTGGCCCGTTTGGGAACGCAGCCTCAGTGACTGGCAGTAACCTCGATGATGTCACTGCTGGCCACTGATGCATGCTCGCAACCGTTCACTTATCAATGGTTCTCAGCCTGGATAGTCACATCTTGGCACCGTCCAGGTTGAAAACTGTTTATCCCCTGACATGGATTACAGCATGGGACAGAACGACATACAAGTGAGGGATATTGTTGTTTTCTTACTTTTGTTTTATTACAGAAGACAAGTCTTTATTTACCATACAACTATAGGATTAGTAATGGTTAGGTGTCTTATGGACTCCTCTCCATTACTAAGTTGTGGGCTTGATATCACCTGACAATACAAAGGTGACATCAACCCCACAACTATGAACCTCAATTGCCACCACTTTAGGGCAAGTGGGAAGAGCCAGGCAAAGCGCCAGAATGGGCACATTTAATATATGCACCTTTTCTGGGCAGCTGCGGGGTGCTATTTTTAGGCCGGGGAGGTCAATATCTATGGCACCTTACCAGCCTGAGAATACCAGCCAACAGCTGTCTGCTTTAGCAAGGCTGGCTGTCAAAAATAGGGAGGACCCCAAACCGTTGTTTTAAATTATTTATTTAAATAATTTAAAAAATCTTGATAACCTGCCCTGCTTAAGCTGATAACTGAGGGTTGCAGCCCCCAGCTGTCAGTTTTGCCTGGCTGGTTATCAAAAATATAGGGGATCCCATGCCGGTTATTCTTTTTTATTTATTCACAGCGCAGGCACCAGCTGATGGGAGTAGCTTATTAGCGGCAGCAGGCATCGGCTGATGGGAGTAGTAGTCCCATCAGCTGACACTAATGACTCAAGGTAAACTTTATACCTCCAATGAGAGCTGCAGGCTCACGCTGTCATTTGACAGAGTGAGAACCACGGCTGTCTGACCGGCGGTGATGATTTTACCGATGATCAGAAGCAGTAATTGCCGTGTTATCATGCACATGACAGGGCGACAAACACCTGGTGTTCGGGGAGCCGAACCTGAACAGTAACATGGACCTTGTGAAGTCCGTCTTCAGTGTCTGTGCCCGAACAGTAGGTGTTTGGTATGGACGCCAAACTTTACTGTTCGGATTTGCCCATCTCTAATCTCTGGTTGACTGTATGACTCTACTTATAATTTTCCCCTGGATTTACACTTTGTGCAAAGCCTTTATGAGTGTAAGAGTACATCAACTACGCTTTAATGAGACCCACAAGGTGTTGCCTTCAAGGTTTCTATGGATGACTGTATTACCCTCCTTATCATTTTTTCCTGGCTATGCACTTTGTGCAAAGCCTTTATGAGTGTAAGAGTACATGACAATTTGAACATAAAGTATATGAGGCCCTTCTATATGTATACTACAAAGTAAATCTGAGTCCCTCTTCCATCTAATTTTTAGCAGTTCTTGCTTCCTTCATAAATTACACTGAAATTTCCAATTTTGTAATAAATATTTTTTATTGTCAGTCCAGTGGGAAGTAACCACTGTCCACAATGAAAAACTAAAATTAAAGGAATCTATCCAAAGAATAGTAACTGTTCTGCTGTACTAGGCAAGCAAGCACTATACATATACTGCTGTTGAGCAGTGCATTCCTATTCAATGTTTATGTCTAGTAACTTCAGGAGTGAAAAACAGATTGTAGGTAAGAGTGGTGAATTTTGGACCCCTATTAATATGATGTAAATCATCCAGGCTTAAGAGGTCATTAATGTCATGTGAATGGGCAAGCCCTTTAAATAATTAAAACAATGTAAAAAATATAACATCATTTTTTGCTGATTTATTAATGGTCATGTATGCAAGTTATCTGCAAAGGCATGGTAGACTTATCTTATGGGATACAATCTCACTTAAGACATGTTCAGTATTTGGTCAGTATTTTACATCAGTATTTGTGAGCCAAAACCAGGAGTGGGAGAAAAATTTACAAGTGGTGCATGTGTTTCTATTATTTTTTTCCTTTGATTGTTCCACTCCTTATTTAGTCTTACAAATACTGAGGAAGGAATGGTTACCAAATATTGAATTTGTGGCCTAACTACAGTGGCATGGAAAAGTTTGGGCACCCCTGGTTATAATTACTTTTATTGTGAACAGTTAGGCAAGTCGAAGAAGAAATGATCTCTAAAAGGTCCAAAATTAAAGATGACACATTTCCTTTGCATTTTAGGCAAAAAAAAACTATATATAGTAATCTTTTACTTTTTAAAAATTACAAAAAGAATATGAAATGATGCACATATTTGGGCACCCTACATATTTAGTACCTAGTAGCACCTACTTTTAAAAGTATCACAGCCTGCATATGCTTTTTATAGCCAGCCAAGAATCTTTCAATTCTTGTTTGAGTGATTTTCATCCATTCTTACTTATAATAATAATCTTTATTTTTATATAGCGCTAACATATATCACAGCACTCTACAGTTTGCACGCATTATTGACGCTGTCCCCAATGGGGCTCAAAAAACAATCTAAATTCTCTATCAGTATGTCTTTGTAGTGTGGGAGGAAACCGGAGTACCCGGAGGAAACCCATGCAAACTTCTTGCGGATGTTGTCCTTGGTGGGATTTGAACTCAGAACTCCAGCGCTGCAAGGCTGCAGTGCTAACCACTGAGCCACCGTGCTCCCCATATGATGGGAAAAATTATTGGCAATTCAGCATGCGCTTTTCAGGGAGTTTATTGTGAATTTTGACATGTGTTTGTGATCATTATCCAATGGTAGAAGCTATCCTCTTATCAACTTCAGCTTTTTTACAGATGGTGTTATATTTGCATCAATAATTTGTTGAAATTTCATATGCAAATTGCCTCTTCAAACAAAGAGGACTTGTACTCTATAGCGCCACCTATTGGAAGTAGCGATCCTACAAGTCACAATCAACCCTTTAACGAGTCTTGTAATATGACTTAGGATAAAAGCCAAATCAGAATCTCCATTTGCAGACACGGTGTTTCGGACTGTTGGTCCTCGTCAGTGCAAAGTAGGAGAGATCTGATTTGGCTAGATGAGAGACTCTGCACTGGGGTCTGGGGGGTAAGGTTACTCCTTGTGGAGAGTGACATACCAGCTCTGGCGTGTCGAGGTAAGGAGGCTTATTCACCGTGCAATGCTCATGGAATCCATTCTTCCCTCTACCCGTGAAATGTTCCCTGTGCCATTGGCTGCAACACAGCCCCAAAGAATGATTGATCCACCCTCATGCTTAATGGTTGGCGAAATGTTCTTTTCCTGAAATTGTGTACCCTTTTATTCTCCACACATATCTTTGATCATTGTGGCCAAAGTGTTTTATTTTAAACTCATCGGTCCATAGGACTTGTTTCCAAACTGCATCAGGCTTGTTTAGATGTTCTTTTGCATACTTTTGATGCTGAATTTTATGGTGAGGACCCAGGAAAGATTTTCTTCTGATAACTCTTCCATGAAGGCCATATTTGTGCTGGTGTCTCTGAGCAGTAGAACAATTTACCACAACTCCAGAGTCTGCTAAATCTTTCTGCAGTTGTTTTGCAGTCAAGCGGGGGTTTTAATTTGCCTCTCTAGCAATACTAGAAGCAGCTCTCACACCCTCCTCCAGCTTTGTGGGCCTCCACCATTTTAATTTTCAAAGTGCTAGGCAGCTGCTTAGAAGAACCCATGGCTACTGTTATTTAGCACAAGGTTAGAGGAGGCAGGTTTTTATAATGCTTGGAAATTTGTATCATTTGACCTTTACTAACGATGATAGTGAACAGTAGTGAACTTTTGCCTCATTTCATATTCCTTTTCGTCATTTTTAAAATGTAAAAGATTACAATATACATTTTTGCTGCCTAAAATACAAAGGAAATATGTTATCTTTACCTTTAGGCCTTTTAGAGATCATTTCATCTTCATCTTGTTTAACTGTTCACAATAACAGTAATTTTGACCAGGGGTTACCAAACTTTTACAGCCACTGTGAGACATACTAGCAGCCACTACTTGGAATGTAAAATTATTCAATTTATTTATTATCAGTTCCCCTGGAATGAAAAGAGATTATAAAATCAATATAAATAATCTGTCATTGTAGATTTAAAAAACTAAACAGGCGTAAGAGCGCAAGTGTGATGATAATTTTTTTCAACATGCAATATCACTAATGTGGAACTTGAAAACTGCTCATGTGAAGTGTTCGGCAATAAAGAAGGAATAATCATTAGTAATCAATGGACTGACAGTGTTGTATGAGCCCTCCAGGATTCCAGAAATCTGTGAGCTATCAAGTTTTATTATAATCCAGGTGCAGTGAATGAGGGTGCAGGAAAGTGTGATTGTGTAATTCAAACATATAATTTAGCAGATGTGATGACATCAGACTTGGTTTCAATTGCTAAAGATGAAAGGATCAGATGAACCTGTTGTGACCTTACTGCCCTATGGGGGTTAAGGCAATACACAGATAAATGCTTTTGCTTTAATGGACTATTGAAAATAAAATCTTCTACCTTTTTTCCACAAACAAATGCAGGTTACTATCTTAACAACACCACATGCTTAGTAAAAACAGGAAATGTTGAAATAAACAATAATTGTGTGCTCACTAGGTACTAAAGAATTATTTATAAGTGAGATAATACTACAACAAATCCTGAATTATGGATGGCAGACCATCCGGGTAACATAAAAAGACAAGGTACACAGGATGTGGATGATGGAGGAGAAAAACCGGGCTGGTGGTAAAGTGATACAGAATACAATGCCAGGCAATAACGTATAATAACAAATCTTTATTAATCAAATATGCACAGACATACAAAAAAATAAAAAATATATATATCCAAAATTATACCACAAAAAGGAGGAGAAAAAAAACACAAAACATATACTATAATCTGACTTCATTATGTTGGTGGTAAAAGTTGGTACTAACTACAGATGAGCAAAAGCGTTCGCCAATCTCAAATTCGTGGCATGTGGAATGAAGCACATTCGGATTCGTGTTCGCTTTCACTAACATTTTTACTTAAAGTCAGCAAAAGTTGGTCACAGTTTGGTAAATCATCACATTTCCACTGATACTTTTGCTATTACTTTGGCTATGATAGTGGTGCTGTATGATAAGCGGGGGTGTGGAAGAGGGATGAGTTTGATGAGGGGAGGGGTTGGGTCTAGGTCAAAGGAGCATGTGGAGAGGTTACAGCAGCGGCACATGCTTTTTATTTTCTATGTGCTTTGATTTCAGCAACCAATAAGGGAGCAGAAACCATCCACGTCATGATACAAGGTCATCTGTGATAGGTTGCCGAAGTCACATGTCCCTCGCCATATAAAAAGGACATATCTTGTTTTGCTGGTGCCATTTGCTCAGTGTCACAGAGGTCGCTCCTGCACTAGTGCTGGTGCTAAAATGAAACTTATCCTGTGTAAAATTGATCTTCCTGCTTCAAAGAAAATTGTGCAAAAACTGTGTGGCTGTCTTTGGAAGCCCCAGTAGCTAATCCAAATCGTTTGTGCTAACACTGTGTTTCAGTGGCAAATCAGAAGGCCAGATTTCCACTTAAAAATCATTCGGCCTAATATAGTATTTCAGCCTGGAAGGCCAATTGGCTACCCCTAATCATTTGTGCTAAATCTGTGTTTCAGTGGCAAATCAGAAGGCCAGATTTCCAAGTAAAAATCACTAAGCCTACTATATGCCATGATCCAGGCCGGATTTTGAGTCCTGTCTCCCTCTTTCCCGGGCTCGTCATGTCAGGGGTTAACTTTTCTCTGCCTCGTTCTGGTGTTGAATCTGCTATTTCTCTCCACTGCATCCTGCAGACAGTGTCAGTTATATTTTCTGCCTAGGGCAGAGAAGCTGACTCTGGTGTTACCCTGATTTGTCCTGCTGGACTTAGCTGACTTTGCCCGTGTCTGTTCCTTCCTCTCCTCCCGCCCCGACTCAGTGTTTCCCTTAGTGTTTGGATTTCCCGGTATTCGACTCAGCATTGGCTCTGACCTGATTCTGTCTTTTGCTTCTAGTACTTTTGCTTCTGACCGGCATTGACCCTCTGGTGTGGCTCTGACTCTGTGTTTGGTTCTTCCCATGGTACTCAGTTACTCTTTGATATTGACCCAGCTTGTTTGACTATTCTGCTGCCACCTGGTGGTACCCTCGCTGCAGTGCTGCTGGTCTTTTTGTGCAGTATTGCAGTCCTCACTCTACTCTGCTGCCATCTAGTGGAGTTTGCATTTACTTGCAGAGCTGCAGCATGACATTATAACTAAACAAACTTTTTTTTCTTTTCTCCTCTCTTTATGTATCTGCTTCATACTCTGGCGGATCAGATGTCTGATCTGACTCTAATGATGCAGGACTTGTCTGTGGAACATAGAGACCTAGCCATTTCCCATAATCAACTTCAGAGGGAACTTTCTGAGACGGTTAAGTCTTTTCAGGGTTCTATGACATAATCAGCCTGTAAGCGGCGGACCCCATAGATGTCTTGCTATACTCTCCTGAACTTACAGTCAGGCTCCCAGATACTTTCTCCAGAGAAAAGGAGAAGTTCCATACATTCAGAGAGAGTTGTAAGCTGCTTTTCTCCCTGAGACCCCGATCCTCTGGTAATGAGAGTCAGTGGGTGGGGATAATTATTTCCTTACTCCGGGAGGGTCCTCAAACTTGGGCTTTTTTGTTACCTGCTACTGCCCCTGAACGTGCATCTGTGGATAGGTTCTTTGAGGCTTTAGGACTGATTTTTGATGAACTGGACCAGATCAAGATGGCAGAGGACACAATCATGGGTCTCTCCCAGGGTAAACTCACTGCTGAATGGTATTGCTCAGAGTTTAGACGGTGGTTCACCGAAGTGACCTGGGACAACTCTTCGCTAAGATGTCAGTTCAGGATGGGACTGTCAGATCATCTTAAGGAAGCTCTGGCTCTCCATTCACCACCCAGCTCCTTGGAGGAGGCTAAGACTCAGGCCAGTCGTATGGATTGGAGGTTGAGGGATAGAGGTATAATGTATCGAGAGGTTCCTTTACATCCTGCTAACACTAATGTGGTACCATATATGGAACCTATGGAGGTTGGGGCCACCAACCTCAAGTAGAATGAGAGGAGGTGATGACGAGAAGGGAGATCATGTTTTTATTGTGGAGATCCTGGACATTGGAAAAAAGACTGCCCCTCTTGCCGACCAACTAACAAGCAACTGAGTCTGGGTGATTGCCGAGGAGGTCACCCAGACTCTCAGGTATCTTTCTCCTCATTTCAAAAGATGTTGTTGGAGGTGGAACTTTGTTGTGGGGTTGTTACACACTCACTTCAGCTTTCTTGGACTGTGGGTTGTTCAGGAACTTCATTGACTCACGCTTGGTGTCCAAGTGTAGAATAGGGACAGTTAGGCCTCTTTCACACATCCGTTGTGTGCCTGACGGCGCCCTCTGGCATTTTTTTGTCCAACTGCATCTGGCTAAATGTGATGCCGGATGCGTTTTTTTTGCATTGACTTTCATTAGCGCCGAATGGCACCGCATGTCAGTGCGTTGTATGCGTTTTTGTCCGGATCCGGCGGAAATGTACATTCCGGCGGCCGGACACAACGCAGCATGTAACGTTTTTATTTTTTGCCGGTGCTGCCTGATGTGCCTGAAGCGGCGCATCAGGCAGCCGCGGCAAAATGCTGGGGGCGCCGTCAGGCGCACAACGGATATGTGAAAGAGGCCTTAGGCTGGAAACACCAATTCATATCATTGCGATTGATAAGACACAGCGGGTTACGAATATTGTTAAACTTGACTCAGAGGAGTTTCTCCTCAAGGTGGGCTCCTTGCACCAGGAACGCATTTCATGTTCTGTTCTGTTCTGGATAATCGGGACTGGTGTTGGGATTCCCCTGGCTACAGTTGCACAATCCTGTTATCGACTCGGAATCTCAGGATATTGTGAAATGGGGTCCTAATTGTTGAAAGGGTTGTCTTTCTGGTGTGCTGGTGTCGTCCGTTAATCTGGAGGGCATTCCGGAGTACCTCAAAAATTTTAAGGACGTGTTTTCCAAAAAAGAGGCTGACGTCTTGCCACCACATCACCCTTATGATTGTACTATTAATCTCATTCCAGGTGCTAAATTGCCCAAGGCACATCTGTACACTCTTTCCGGCCCGGAATGCACCGCTATGAAATAGTATGTCTCAGAAAGTTTACGTAAAGGTCACATCCGTCCCTTTGTCTCACCTGTGGCTGCCGAATTCTTTTTTGTCAAAAAGAAAGATGGTGGTCTACGCCCTTGCCTCGATTTTTGGGTACTAAATAAAATTACTGTGATAAATACCTACCCTCCCCACTTATCCCTGATCTTTACAACCAATTATATGGAGCTAACTGGTTTTCCAAGTTGGACCTTGGGGGGCATATAATCTTATCCGTATTTGGGAGGGTGATGAGTGGAAAACAGCATTCTTCACCAATGAGGGTTTGTTTGAAAATTTGGTCATCGTCTTTGGTTTCATGAATGCGCCAGCGGTGTTTCAGAATTTCATTAGTAATGTATTTTCTGACTTCATTGGGTGCTTTATGGTGATATATTTAGATGACATTCTTGTATTTTCATCTGACAAAGAATCTCACATGGGTCATCTATGTGCAGTTCTTCAGAGGTTACGGGAGAGCTCTCTGTTCACTAAGCCTGAGAAATGTTCATTTTTTGTCCATGAGCTATCCTTTCTGAGATTCATCCTGTCTGCCAAGGGGTTTCATATGGGCCCTGGAAAGTTTCAGGCCATTGTTGATTGGGTGCAACCTAGAGACCTTAAAGGTCTTCAGCGTTTTTTGGGTTTTGCCAATTACTATCGCAATTTCACCAGAAAAGGGTTTTTTCAGGTGGTCAAGCCTCTAAAGGATCTCACTCGTAAGGGGGCTGATCTTAAAAACTGGACGGTAACGGCAGTGGTAGCCTTTTCTACATTGAAAAAATGTTTTATGTCTGCTCCTGTATTGGTCCAGTCTGATCCGTCTGAACCATTCATTGTTGAGGTGGACACATCGGAGGTGGGAGAGGGGGCGGTGCAGTCTCAGGGACCCATCACGTTGACTAACTTAAAGGCACTGTCACACCTAGCGATCGCACCAGCGATCACGACAACAACACGACGTGGCGTGGCTAGTTAGCTTCCAAACACAAAGATCTCATCAGAGATCAGCGATCTGTATAACGACCTCTGCCGTCGTTGGGAAAAACTAGTCCCGCCTGCACCGCTGGTAAAGTCGTTCATAAAGGATGTCACACTCAGCGATTCAGGCTCACCAGCGGGACACCAACGACCAAAAAACGGCTCAGAACATAAATGAACGATCAGCGACATCGCAGCGGGGGCCACATCGCCGCTACATGTCACACACAGCGACGTCGCTAACGAGATCGCTGCTGCATCATAAAATCGCTGACGCTTTAGCGATCTCGTTAGCGATCTCGCTTAGTGTGACAGTACCTTAAGACCTTGTGCCTTTTTTCCAAGAAATTCTCTCCTGCTGAGAGAAATTGCAATGTCGGGAATCGGGAGTTATTAGCCATAAAACTGACTTTTGAAGAATGGAGGCACTTTTTGGAGGGGGCTGCTCATCGGATCATGGTGATTATGGACCACAACAACCTGTCTTACATTGAGTCTGCCAAATGTTTGACCCCTAGTCAGGCGAGGTGGTCGCTTTTATTCACGTTTCCATTTTTCCATCACCTTCAGATCTGGTTCCAAGAATGTCAAGGCTGATGCCTTATCTTACAGTTTGGATCTGATATCACCTCCTGAAGCTCCTTCCTCCATTCTTCAGCGTGGGGTGGTCGTTGCTGGGGTGTCCTCCGAATTGGAGCGGGAAATTTGTGAGGCTCAGTCACTTGCTCCTCCATCATTACCTGATAGCAAGCTATTCGTCCCAGTTCAGTATCAGTTGAGGGTTCTCTGGGAGTTGCACGACTCTGCTCTCAGTGGGCATCCTGGAGTCTCGGAAACCCAGAGACCTATTGCTAGACTGTTCTGGTGGTCCTCCATGTCTTCTGACATCTCCGTGTTTGTGTCTGCTTGTGAAACATGTGCCCATGCTAAAGTCTCCCATAACCGGTCTGCCAGGGAATTGATGCCATTGCCAATTCCAGATAGACCTTGGACTCATTTGTCCATGGATTTTATCACTGATCTCCCTCCCTCCAATTGCAAATCTGTGGTCTGGGTAGTTGTTGACAGATTTAGTAAACAGGCGCATTTTGTACCTTTGGCAGGGATACCTAATGCGGAAACTCTGTCCAGGTTGTTTATTGAACACATGCGGGTGCATGGTGTGCCTCTGAATTTGGTGTCTGTCTGATAGAGGGGTGCAATTTGTGTCCAAATTCTGGAGGGCATTTTGTAAGAAATTGGATATTAGCTTGATCTTCTCCTCTGCCTACCATCCCCGAGAACAATGGTCAGACAGAGAGGACCAATCAATCACTTGAACAGATTTTGTGGTGTCTTGCCACATCTCAGCAGGACGATTGGTGCTCCTCGTTGTCCGTGGCTGAGTTCGCATTTAATAATCAGATTAACACTAGGACTACTGGACTCGTGACCCCGCCTAG
>VIAB01010501.1:0-10460 GCA_009801035.1 Oophaga pumilio | reverse complement strand
AACAGCTCGAGATTCCCCCTGTGCAGGAGTGGGAACTCTAACACTCACTACAATGATTGTTTAATTAAATAAACTTGGCTAAAGACATGGAAAGACGAAGCAATAACCATATTCTGGCTAAGAGATACTCTCCTCTGAAATATAAATATCCTGAGAGAAAAAATTGAGAGCTTAAATTCATATAAGACAATAATACTTAATAAATGCTTGATATTATTAAGTCTCAGTCCAAATTCTTGAAATACAAAAGATAAATCTATTAATATTACAAAGACCAGGACAATGCATGTATAATAGCATAGTTACAATCATAAATTACAAAACGATCAAGAGATAAAACCAGGCGAGCATAGTTTGAGGATGGAACACCAAAGAATAGGATAAATGGGAAAAAAATGCTCTCCAAAATTAATATACAAATTAGTTCCCCTGATCTGGCACCACATTCGGGTGAACCCCGTGAAGCTTCACAATCTCAGCGTTAAACAACTGAGTCAGTGTCTTGATGATAGGGAGAGCAGGTAAAGCAATAAAGTGCACCATTTTACTAACCCTGTCCACCACAACTAAGACAACAGTTTTACCAGAGGACAAAGGAAGATCCGTAATAAAATCCCTGGATTAGTGAGTCCATGGTCAGCCAGGATTGGTCAATGATGAAAGAATCCCAGACAGACGAGTATGCGAGGTCTTAGAACACAACATGAACCCACAAAGTCAAATCCTTATGCAAACTTGACTACTAAAAATGATGAGAAAGGAGGTCCAAGGTCGCCTTGCTACCTGTGTGACCAACCAGAGCCGAGTAATGATGTGCCTTCAAAATTTTAAGACACAGATGAACAGGTACAAGCAATTTCCCTGATGGACCAGCAGGGCGTACCCCTAAACCTTCAATACCTCACCCATAAGGTCAGAAAACACTGTGGAGACGACCACCCCATCTTGCAAAATAAGAACAGCATTGTCAGTTCTCCCACCCTCAGGGAAACTCTGAGACAAAGCTTCTGCTTTAACTTTCTTAACACCAGGACAGTCATACACATGATGAGGAAGCAGTTCTTGACACCGCTTTTCAGATAATACTTCCTCAAAATCAGACAGGAAAAATTGAACTATTTTAGTCGAGACACTAGAGATAGTAGATAGGGATGAGCGAGTAGTGAAATACTCGGACTCGCTGTACTCGTTACGAGTAGCTCCTAATACTCAGGTATTCGTAACGAGTAGTGAGTCCAATGTAAGTCTATGGGAAATGTGAGTAATGGGCAGAGAATGTGTGCGGGGGGTCTGTGGGGCTGTGTGTGCGCGGGGCTGTGCCAGGCTCTGCTGGCTCGGGCTCTGCCGGGCCTGTGCCGGGGCTGTGCGGGACTCTGCCGGTGCTGTGCGGGGCTCTTCCTGTGCTGTGCGGGGTTGTGTCGGCCGCTGCTGGGGCTGTGCAGGGCTCTGTCGGGCTCAGGCTCTGCTGGCTGTGCGGGCATCGTCCGATGGAACTACTTGTCCCATCCAGCTATGCCTGCTACAGCGACAGCAATAGCGGATAATGTGAAAGTAGTATTCCCATCATCCGGCTAATGTGGTGAATGTTAAAAAAAAAAAGACATACAGAACATACAACATAATACAGTACATACACATAAAATACAACACATAACATAGAGTACATATTCACCGCACACACCTAATTCTGTTGTGAACACTTTTAATCTGACTTCTGAGTTTGGGTTCCCCCTGGTGGTTGCTGATGGCAATGAACCTGCTTTGGCTAACACAAGTCTATCACCTGAGGGTGATGATTGGCAATCAGGTGTTACTGACTGGGGAGATTTAAGTGAGCAGCCTTCCCATGATCCTTGCCCGTGATTTGTTTCTTCCTGAGCCATTTGGAAGTCTGTTTTCTTCCTGCTGTGTCCTGCAACTTTCAGATAACTTATTTTGCTGTTTCCTTCTGTGGCATTTGTTTTCCTTTTGCTTATCTCAGTTTTATGCCTTTCTGGAGTTTGTATAGCCAGGTTCCCTGCGGGGGCCTGCGCTGGACTCTGTTTCTCATTTGCCACAGTTTATGTATTTCCAGTTCCCTCTTATTTCAGTATCTGCTGATTTGCTACCAGTTCACAACAGAGTTCTGATCTAGCAGGGGGAGAGATCGTGTGGTCTCAGTATTTTTGCATATCAGACATATTGGAATTTTTCTTAGGGTTTTGCTGGATTGCAGACAGTATTCTTTCCTGTCCTGTTCTATCTAGACAGTTTGGACCACAGCATTTGCTTGCTCTATTTTCTGCCTGTGTTTGTATTTCATCTTGTCTCACCGCCAATATATGTCTGGTGGCTACCTATTTCTTTGGGGCTCTACTCCAGGGCAGTTTAGCTTTTCTCTTTCTCTCTTTAGGCTTAGTTAACTCTTCGGCTGTGTCGAGGCATCTAGGGTACCGTAGGTACGTCCCATGGCTATTTCTAGTTGTGCTGTCAGTTTAGGGGTCTGCAATCAGCTAAGTTATAACCTCTCTGGGTGTCTGGTTGCCTAGCCTATTTTTGCTACTGTCCTCCTCGGCTACCGAATCATAACATAATTCCCCGAAGCCCTCGTCTCCTGCAAATAATATTAAAATAATATACCAAACTATACTCACTTTTCCAATGCAGCCCCTCTTTAAAAACGAGTGTCCCACGATGGACACAGCAGAGCCCGGCACAGCCCCACACACACACACCTTCACAGACCCCTGCACACATTCTCCGCACACACATTGTCATAGCCTATGACTCATAGGCTATGACTATGACGCTGCGCGGCCAGCCAATCACAGTAATGCCACAACAAAGAAGGCTTTACTGTGATTGGCTAACACATGTCGGACAGGAGATCCGAATATTGCGAGGCGAGTAGTGAAATTTACTCTCTAGGATTCGAGTACCGCGAGTACCACATTGCTCGCCGAGTACCGAATCCTTACGAGTATACTCGCTCATCCCCAATAGTAGTACCTAGGCAATTATTTTTGCAAAAATCATTCCACTTAATAATCTCCCTGGCCTGCCAGTCTATAACCGGATTATGCTTAGTCAATCAGAGAAGACCCAACACAATAGGAGTATGGAGACTTTCCAAGATATAACAAGAAAGGAGCTCCCTGTGAAGAGCCCCTATGAGCAGGTTCACACCATGCACTGCTTGCATAAAATTTCCCTGACCAAGAGGTGCTGAGTCAATTGCAAGTATGGGAAGGGGTTTCGCCATAGTACTAAAGGAAAAACCAAGGTCCCATGAGAACCGAGGATGGCTCCCGCCCCACTGTCCAAGAGGATGGATATTTTCTGAGTTTTCATACCAATAACCACTTCTGTGAGTAAGAAAAACTGAGATACACATGCGGAGCAGATATACAGTGGGGAAAAAAAGTATTTAGTCAGCCACCAATTGTGCAAGTTCTCCCACTTAAAAAGATGAAAGGGGCCTGTAATTGACACCATAGGTAGACCACAACTATGAGAGTCAAAATGAGAAAACAAATCCAGAAAATCACCTTGTCTGATTTGGTAAGATATATTTTACAAATTATGGTAGAAAATAAGTATTTGGTCACCTAAAAACATGCAAGATTTCTGGCTCTCACAGACCTGTAACTACTTCTTTTAGAGGCTCCTCTGTCCTCCACTCATTACCTGTAGTAATGGCACCTGTTTGAACTTGTTATCAGTATAAAAGACACCTGTCCACAACCTCAAAAAGTCACACTCCAAAATCCACTATGGTGAAGACCAAAGAGCTTTTGAAGGACACCATAAACAAAATTGTAGCCCTGCACCAGGCTGGGAAGATTGAACCCACTTTGCAGCAAACAGTAAGAGACCCATAGCGAGAGAATGCCCCTCCTATCTGCATTGGTTCTTCAAAGCACATAGGGAGATCCTCAGTTTCAGGAAGTTCCATGGGAGTCAGAGTCACAACAGGTCTACCCCTGAGACGTCTAAATGCATAAGGCAAGAGCCATGGCGGCCTACAATGACTCAAGAGTCTTGTAAAGTGCAAGTGCATCTTTTAGACTTTCAGACAGACCCTGACATAACTGACTTCTAACAGCAGGATTATTCCACCTGGTGTCAGTGACCTATCTATGGAGCATACGTAGCTTAGATTCAGCAAGGGAGACATAGTCCCTATCATGATACACAAGGCCTAGAGCCTCACAAAACCATCAACCGACCGGAGAGACAGCGAGTCCGACGGAAGTGAAAAGGCCCAGGATTCAGGATCTCCTTGAAGGAGAAAACTAACAATCCAAACCCGTTGCTCCTCACTCCCAGATGAATGAGGAAGAAGCCTAAAATACAGCTTGCAGGCTTCATGGAACACCATAAATTTGTGACGTCCCCAAAAAACCTTATCCAGGAGGGCCACCTTAGGTTCCGGTTCAGCCTGACTGCCCGCCAGACCAACAGTCTGCTACTGAGAGAACCTAGATTGCAGGTCTGACACTTCAAGTGACAGGCCTTGCAATTGTTTGGCAAGAACTACAATGGGATCCATACTAAAATCCAAAATGAAGGGCCAGAGAAAATGTCACTCTGTGACAGTCTTAGGTAAGGGGCTTTAAACTGTCCCTGGAACAGGGACCCTAACTATCTGTGTCCCGGGGTTACTCTTTATGGTAGAGAGGCCTGAAGGTACTGCCACACTAAACAATATCGCTAACGGGATCGCTAAAAAACGTCACTATTTAGCGATCCCGTTAGCGATGTTGCTGTGTGTGGCAGCTTCCGGCGACGAGGCCCCTGCTGGGATCTCGCTCGTCGCCGGAAACGATCCGGACCCTATTCTCGTCGCTGGCGCTCCCGCTGGGTGAGTATGTATCGCTGTGTGGCACCTTTTCTTAGCGATTTAGCGGTACTTTTGTACCGCTAAATCGCTAAGAAGATCGCTAACGGCGATAGCGTCGTTAGCTATATCGCTAAATGTGGCACACATTTAGCGATATTAAAACGATCCCGCTAGCGATCTCATTAGTATGCGCCGCTAACGAGATCGCTAGCGGGAGCGTTTAGTGTGGCAGTACCTTTAGTCTCCTACCTCACTATGCTCCTGTTAATCTCTGGTTTGTCCCCTTCCTAGCCCCATGGAGCCTGGGACAAAATTGTAATGTGAACAAGACAAACAAGACAAGACAGGGATAACAGAAACCCACTAACATATAAAAGCCCCAACCAACAATAGAAAGAAGGAAAGGGACAGGTAGGAATAAACAAAACGGAAAAAGGTACCAGGAGATAAACTCACACATAATACAGAAAACCTCTACAACAACTTATCTCCAAAACACTTAGCTTAAGCACACCACACAAGAAGATGAACCTCCAATAGCAACAGCTAAGTCCTATTCAGCACAGCGTCTCTTAAAAGCAAGGAAGCAAAGTTTTCACTGATAAGACAGAGAGGGTCTGGCCAAGTTTTATAGGCAGAGTTAATGACAAGATCAGAAGCAGATGAAATGGAGCTGCATGTTTCTGTCCAACATAGAAAGGATCCTTAACCTCTTCAGCCCCAAAAAACCCAAATTAATGTAATATGTGATCCAAACACACAGGATAAATGGAAGATCTGTGATTCACAATACGCAGTGATGTTCTACCCCTAGATCTCCCAGGTTGGCATGACACACTCGTGTCAGTGGCTGATCCCGAGTACACTGTGGAACTGGAAAGGAAATCTCTGGGACTGATGAAATTAATGAGCTTAGGGATAGTCCAGTAGGAATGAATGGTAGGGCTGAAGATGTGTTGTGCTAAGGAAGTAAGGGATATGAAGTGTTGTGCCCTATCCCACATGTTACAACCTGATGAACTTGAACTTACCAGAAAACATTTGCTTGTTGCAATGAACTTGGTGTCTCCTGAGTTGCGTCTGGCAGCTCCGAGGATGGATGACTGGAGACAGCGGAGGCTTGCAGCCTTCAAGTGAGTGTAAGGGTATGGTTCCACGGTCCGGAACCAATGCGCTTTGGACGGAGCGGAAACCCTTCTCCACCCAAAGCTCCGCCCCCTTCTGAATGCGATTTCGGATGTGTTCATTGAGTACATCCGGAATCGCCTCACCCCTATATAGGACTGTGTTATTTACCTTGTGGCGACGCTCCGTCGCCTCAAGGTAAATATAACATGCTGCGATCTAAAAAGATGCGCCGCATGTCCGGTTTAGCAGGTGTGTCACCCGCTTAATCGTACGCATAGTGGAGACGGGATTTCATAAAATCCCCTCCACTATGCAGGAATATCTGGCCGCTGCGGATTAAACGCTGCGGTAGGATGCAGCGTTCAATCCGCAGCTAATACTGAGTGTTTCCTGCCTGTGGAAACATACCCTAATGCACCCCACACCTGAAAACACACTGGGACTGGGACCTGTTTTCCTGTAAAGTGTCAGAGTGTAACCAGAAAGCAGATCGATCATGAGTACCACTCTTGGTCACTTTACATACAATGTATTTAACTATGTCCCTTTCAAACCTTTAACCCATTCACTCCCACACTCTGTGTTGGAATATGTTTGGTGCAACAACTCCATTCCTGTTTATGAGTGTTCAGTTGCTAGATTTGTATGCTGTTTATAAAGTTAAAAAAACTCCCAGAGGCTCACACAGGATGAGCATGTGACTGTATGTCCTGTTTTTTTTTCCTGTGTCTGTGTATGAGTGAAGCAGCCTGCTGTAGATGCTGAACAGATAGAGACACACAAATTATTTATTCCTGATCTATTAAGCTGATCATATATTGTTCCTGAATAAAGAAGGTCTGTTGTCACATGCTTGGAGAGTAGCCTGAATAATCCGCTGCCAACAGGTTATGGGCCCAGAGTGACACAGAACCCCAGAGTAACACAGCAACAGAAGCCCAAAGCAAAAGCAGCAAAGAGCAACAGAGAACATGTCCACTAGCAGCAATCCTGTGATTCTCAGTAATAAGCCTCACTAACCAGAACTACCAGTCCTGGAAAATCAAGATGAAGATGCTGCTCATAAGAAAAGATATGTGGAAATATACTCAGGAACAAGTGCCTCATCCATTACCAGATGATTGGCTAGAGAAGAATCAGAAAGCACAAAGCACTATCTCCCTCAGTGTAGATGATAATCAGATTGTGCATATATGCCAGTGTACAACTGCAAAGGAGATGTGGGATGAGTTACAGAAAGTGCATGAAAGATCAAATTTCAGCAATAAGCTTTATCTCATGAGAAAGTTGTATAAGTCTAAGCTAAGTGATGGACAGAATATGCAGTACTATATAAGAAACACCCTAGTGATTGTGGAGTTTCTCAGGGGTATTGGAGAAGAAACCGCTCATTACATACTGGTAATAGGATTTTATGGAGTCCACGACAGCACCCACCGAGAGAAGGGATCCGCCCACCATCAGGACAAGAACCTACAGATTAAAAAGGGGGGGTGGTCCTCCTCACCTCCTCAGTTGGGTTTCAGGGTATTAGAGGAACCGCTCTTAGATTAGTATATCATCATCTTATTATTTATATTACATAATACCTTCACCTCTATATAGTGAACTTTTTACAGCTCACTCCCATAGAGTGCAGAAAGAAAGCAACCATAGTGAATCATTACAGGAGGGGACCTTGCAGGTGCTGTCGTGGACTCCGTAAAATCCTATTATCGGTACGTAATGACTGGTTTTCCTTTCGCCACAACAGCACCCACCGAGAGACTTTCAGAGACTATCACCTGGGTGGGCCACAGCACTAAGTACTGATTGCCCGACTTCTAAATTGGAGGTGGCTGAGAGATCAAGACGGTAGTGTCTATAAAAGGTGGAAGATGATGACCACGTTGCCGCCTTACAAATTAAGTCAATGGAGATGTCCTCCTTTTCTGCCAACGAAGATGCCATGGCCTGTGTCGAGAGTGCTCTCACTTCCTCTGGTAGGGATTCTCCTTTGATCGAATACGCCAAGCAGAACGCATGCTTTTTCCACCGGCCGATGGTGTTCTTTGTGACACCCAACCCCTTCCTTTGGCCCTGAAAGGAGACAAACAGCGGCCTACTCTCTCTCCAAGCCTGAGTTCTCTCTAAGTATACCAATACTGCTGTCTTTACATCTAGAGTATGGAATCTACACTCTTCTACCGTAGTGGGATTATCATAGAAGGATGGCAAATATATCTACTGACTTCTATGAAATTTAGAAGCAACTTTTGGTAAATAGGCTGGGTGAAGTTTTAAGACTATTTTATCTTGATAGACCATTAAGAAAGGAGCATCTACCGACAATGCCTGGATATCTCCGACTCATCTCGTAGAAGTCAAGGCCACCAATAAGGCTGTTTTCAAGGTCAAAACTTTAGTTGAGGCTGAGTTTAAAGGTTCAAAGGGGGACCTGTCAAAGCCTCTAGAACAAGGATTAAATCCCATGGAGGTAACCTAAGAATCCGGACCGGTTTACCGCGTTCATATGCTTTCATAAATCTCAAGACCCATCTGTTTCCTGTTACATTATGGTTTTATAGCGCACCTAATGCTGATACCTGCACTTTAAGGGTATTAACCTCTAATCCCAAATCCCAGCCTCTCTGCAAAAACTCCAGAATTTCCGGAATGGGAATTTGATCTGACAGGGGTGCTGAATGAAATAACAAAATTTTTTTCCAGGTCTTAAAATAAATCTCTGTGGTAACTTTTTTCCGACTCATTAGAAACATAACAATCAGAGACTCTGAAAATCCCCTATGCCTCAGCAGCTCCCTCTCAAATTCCACGCTGTCAAGTTGGGGCCTTCTATCTGAGGATGACGGAATGGTCCTTGAGAGAGAAGCCCCGGCTCTGCTAACAGCACCCAAGGGTCGGTCACCGACATCGCTTTTACCCAGGAAAACAAAGGCCTCCTGGGCCAGAAGAGGGCAACTAGTATCACGCTCGCTCCCTTTTCTCTGATTTTCCTGAGTACTATTGGGATTAGACTCATTGGTGGAAATTCATATGCCAGAACATAATCTCACCGGATCTGAAGCGAATCTATTACATCTGGCCAGTCTGATACTCGTAGAGACGTGAACCTCCTGACCTGCCTGTTGCCTCTTGTGGCGAAAAGATCTATCTCCGGGAGGCCCCATAAGCGTACAATCTGCTTGAACACTCGCCTGTCTAGAGTCCACTCCCCCTGGAGCAAGCGATGACGACTGAGAAAGTCTGCTTGAACATTGTGCTCCCCTCTGATATGTACAGTAGTGCTGAGAGGGAGAGGAGGTGATTTTCTGCTAACATAAGAATATTGCTTGTGGTGGACATTAGTAGTCATGATCTTGCCCCCCCCTGACGATTTAAATAGGCCACTACTGTAGTATTTTTGGAATGAACTCGTACATGTGAACTTTGCAGAGCCAGCAGGAACTCCAGAAGCGGGTATTTCACTGCGCTGAGTTCTTTTAGATTCGAGGAGTATTCTTTCTCTCTCTCTGTCCAACTCCCCTGAGCTACACTGTGTCCCATATGGGCTCCCCACCCCAGTGGGCAGGCATCGGTGGTGAGTATATTGTCGGGAACTATCCCCCATGCCACCCCCCTGGATAGATGTATCGGATGCAGCCACCAGGATAGGCTGTTGACCGTGGTGACTGACAACCTCAATTTTCCTCCAAAGCGGCCCTGTAGCCTTTTTTCTGCTTCAAGCACTTCGCTTTGTAGTGCTTTTGTGTGAAACTGGGCCCACTGTACGGCCATCATACAGGATGTTAAGGAACCCAGCAGGGACATTGCTTCCCTTAAGGATAACTCCGGATTGTCTATTACTTTCCTGACTTTTCGGATGATGCATGTCTTCTTGTCCTCCGGGAGAAAACAATACTGAGCTACTGAGTCCAGGAGGATACCCAGAAATATTTGACAGGTAGCTGGAACTAGTTTCGACTTCTTCAGGTTCACTAGCCAACCTAGGGATGATATTATTTGGTTCAGCCGATTAGTACACTGCACCGCTGATCCCCCCACAATCAGGAAATCAGAATTAAGGTGTTTCGCTCTCTTAGATGGGCCATAAATTCTGCAACCACTTTGCTAAATACCCGTAATGCCATGGACAGACCAAATGGCACGGCGGCAAACTGAAAATGCCTAACCTGCTCACCCAGCCGTACCGCCACTCTGAGGTATTGTTGATGGTCCCGACATATTGGTAGATGGTAGTAGGCATCCTTTTGGGTCCAGGACCATCATGAAACACCGGGGAAATAGAAGTTTGGATGTAGACCTGATGGATTCCATTTTAAAGGTATGCCCCTGCAAGAATGTATTCAGTTTTCATAAATTTATAATGGTTCTAAAGGATCCGTCTGGTTTAGTAATCAGGAATAGTGATGAGCCACCCCTGAAGTGTTCGAATTTGGTTCGGTTCGCCGAACAGCCGCATGTTTGAGTAACTGTTCGTCGAACTGTTCGTTGAACAGGTCGAACACCG
>VIAB01010498.1:10595-24217 GCA_009801035.1 Oophaga pumilio | reverse complement strand
GTGTTTGGTCAGTGTGTCATTAGTGCTTTGGATCAGTGTGTCATTAGTGTTTGGTCAGTGTGCCATCAGTGTTTTGGATCAGTGTGTCATCAGTGTTTTGGATCAGTGTGTCATCAGTGTTTGATCAGTGTGGTCATCAGTGCTTTGGATCAGTGTGTCAGTGTTTGGTCAGTGTGTCATCAGTGTTTGGTCAGTCGGTCATCAGTGGTTTGGATCAGTGTATCATCGGTGTTTTGGATCAGTGTGTCATCAGTATTTGGTCAGTGTGTCATCGGTGTTTTGGATCCGTGTGTCATCAGTGCTTTGGATCAGTGTGTCAGTGTTTGGTCAGTGTGTCATCAGTGATTGGCCAGTGTGTCATCAGTGTTTGGTCAGTGTGTCAACAGTGTTTGGTCAGTCTGTTATCAATGTTTGGTCAGTCTGTTATCAGTGTTTTGGATCAGTGTGTCATCAGTGTTTTGGATCAGTGTGTCATCAGTATTTGGTCAGTGTGTCATCAGCATTTTGGATCAGTGTATCATCGGTGTTTGGTCAGTGAGTCATCAGTGTTTTTTCAGTCTGTTATCAGTGTTTGGTCAGTCTGTTATCAGTATTTTGGATCAGTGTGTCATCAGTATTTGGTCAGTGTGTCATCAGTGTTTTTTCAGTCTGTTATCAGTTTTTGGTCAGTCTGTTATCAGTATTTTGGATCAGTGTGTCATCAGTGTTTGGTCAGTCTGTTATCAGTGTTTTGGATCAGTGTGTCATCAGTATTTTGGATCAGTGTGTCATCAGTATTTGGTCATCAGTGTGTCATTGATGTTTTTTCATGGATGGATAAATAAATAAATTACAAAGCTTCTCCTATCCTTTACAATGGTAAATATGAACAAGGCATGGCTGACACATGGATGTCATCCATGTGCAGTACGTGTTTTTCAAGGACCCATTGACTTCTAATGGCAGAAGCATAGAGTCTAGATCACATGAAGTAATTATCCCCCTCTACTCCTCGGTCAGTCCTCATAATACTGTCTAGTTCTGGGCACCACATTTTAAAAAAGACATTGAAAAACTGGGGCAAGTTCAGAGAAGAGCTGCCAGGATGGTGGTGAGCAGTCTGCAAACTACGTCCTACGAGGAACAGTTAGAGGGTTTGGGAATGTTTAGCTTGCAAAAGAGAAGACTGAGAGGAGACTTAATAGCTGTCTACAAACAAGCAATGGAATGAGACTGAATGGGAGGAGACAAAGATTAGATATTAGAAAGAACTTTTTGACAGTGAAGGTGATCAGTGAGTGGAACAGGCTGCCAAGAGAGGTGGTGAGTTCTCCTTCAATGGAAGTCTTCAAACAGAGGCTGGACAGACATTGTGAGATGGTTTAGTGAATCCTGCATTAAGCAGGGGGTTGGACACGATGACCCTGGAGGTCCCTTCCAGCTCTAACAACCTATGGTTCTTTTTATCGCTGATACCAGAAAAAAGCAGGCATGTTTTTGCTGTGTTCACACGTGGCATTTCTTCGCAGTGTTTCTCAGGTATGATCACATATGATTTATCTACAGTACATGTCCACAGCACAAATACTTTGCTGCTTTTTGTCAGTGTTCTCTGTACTTTCTCATTACTTTCTACGATTGAAAAAATGATGAAAGGATTGCCATGCTGCAGATTTCAAAAACACTGCCAGGCTCAAATTTATTCAGGAAAGAAACAAGCTTGCCCATAAGATTTCTGAAATCACCTAGCTGAAAAAATCTGCAGGACAACGCTGCAAAAAGCCAGGTGTGAACATAGCCTTATTTCCTGGTAGGGGGAGGAGTGAAGCAACTGTGTCAGGAGTTGAAGAGCGGATTGATTTCTGCAGGGAAAACAGACTTCCTGTTTCTGCCTAGAAAAGAGAAGAATTATCTGGGTAGAAAGGTAAAATAAACAATTGTAAGTACAAAGTGCTATATAATATGATGACTGCAATATATGAAGAGGATCAAAACTTTGATGGGAAGAGGAGGAGGACTTCTTTAACCTACTAACTAAACAATAATATACTGCTTTCACCAATCGAGAACTAGACAATACTTTTTATCTGGGCAGCTGCTACTCGGAGAAGTGAACCTCATTGTTGGACTCAATCTGAACCGCCGTCATTAAATTTATATATCAGCAACATAGAATTTTTGTATTGATTGGAGTGGAACTGAGTCTAAGAACACTGAGTTGTTTGAAACGCGTCCAGTTCTTTGGAAACAGGCACTTTTTTTACCGGTATAACCGGCCTTTGTATGTCTCTGTAGCTGAACTTTTATTGATTTTCATTAAAGAATTTGGATTTTACGTCTTGGAGCTGGATTTTTTCTTCTATTTTCACATTGATTGGAGTGGACAAAAAACACTTCTTAGTAAGGAAAGGCTGATCAAGAAGTTTTTTCAAACGTGAAATTTTATTGATGACAGAAACCATCCAACCATTAATAGACAACTTTACATACACTACATGATATATGGAACTACAATTGAGTGTACAAGAGCCAATATGACTATGGCTTACTGCTATAATCATTCTCTTCCTTAGACCACGTTCACACGTTCAGTATTTGGTCAGTATTTTACATCAGTATTTGTAAGACAACACCAGGAGTGGGTGATAAATACAGAAGTGGAGACGTGTTTCTTTTATACTTTTCCTCTGATTATTCCTCTCCTGGTTTTGACTTACAAATACTGATATAAAATACTGACTGTGTGAACGTGGCCTTATCTTGATTATGTTTCTATCTTACTCTGGAGGTGCGCGGGAGGAGTCATTGCATGGGCGCATTTGGAGAGCGTGGGGTTAGGTATCTACTAGTGCATGAAGAGTCTTGTGTAAAATGTTATCTGTTAATATGTAACATAACATATCTGATGCCTTCTTGTATCTCTATTGTTTAAAGGCCCAATGAACAAAGATTTGAAAAAATAGAGTTGGGAAAAATAGTACAGAACATATTTGGATTACCGTTAGAGACGGAACCATTAGCAAAAATCGAAATAATAAATCCACATGCAAAATCTGAAGAGAGTATAGAATATCGCTTGTAACGATTTAAACAAACTACCGTACATTATATCAGAATTATACTGTTACAACCGAGTTATAATGGTGTAAAACCGTTCTATTTTACAGGTTGGACACAAGTGGAGAGATATGGAGTGAGACCCAGAAAGATAAATTGATGGACGACCAGGTCGATAGAGAGTCTGCTTCCCAAGCAGCCACCACACTTCTAATAAATGGGATTAGTGGAAATGGTAAGATTATTTTTAGATGATCTGCAAAGGATTTATGTGGAACTGGGTTTTGGGCAAACACAGAATTGAGATAGAGACATAATTTCAAGTAAAAAAAAACATAGTGTGGTCTCTATCTCTATTTTGTGTGTGCATTCAGACTATGGATCAAGTTTGAGAGGCGGGCACCAGTAGTCACTACATTTGGGAAAACAAGTGATGCTTTTTTTTTGTTTGTTTGTTTTTGCTGCATTGTGTTTTCAATTGAAATGTACAAAGCTATTTCTATGTGAAGAACACTCATTTATAATCTTTGATAGCAAAATGGGGATTCCCAAGTTTGGACGTTATCCCTTATCTATGAAATGGGGGATCACTTCCTGATCGCTAGTGGTTTTACCGCTGGGACTCCTGCCAATCCAGAGAACTAGGGCTCTGAAGAGTCCTATGTGAACGGCGCAGTGGTTGATCATGTGGACTGCTGATCCATTCATTATTATGGGAGTACTGAAGAACAGCTGAGCACTGGGCCTCACTATCTCAGGTGGTCCCAAAAAGTTGAATGGAGCGGTAGTGCTCATGATTGACTACCGCTATACTCAGTCGCTGCTCCTCAGAGGTCCTTGGAATTGGTGGGGGTTCCAGCGGTTGAACCTCCAGTGATCAGGAAATTATCCCCTATTCGTTGGAAGCGGGTTAACTTCCAAACTTGAAAATATCTTCTAAAACTTTATGAGAGCCAGTGTTCGTTATAGGTCAAGTCCTATGGAGAACATGTAAAAAAAATAAATGTGGCTTTCTGTTACGTAAAAAAAAAAAAGTAGAATTATATGTTATAAATGTAAAGGTACTGGCACTTACATGGACGCCCTTTTTCCTAAGTAAAACAAATGTCATCTATGTTGTAACATTTATAATTAAGTTCCCATTCTGCTACTAACAAAAGAGAAATGGGACTGGGATATAATTTTTAAGAACATGCCCACACATAAGTAATGTCATTATGTGTGTTTGTATATATATGTCAGATAATTATTGATCAAGCCTATATTGAAATATAATTAGTTTACATACCTAGGGGTCCATTCTCTGCAGTGTCGAGGCAATTAACAATCGTTAACAGTCGTTCACTTGAATGGCCGTTAACGATCGTTAATAGCTTTTGCATTTTAGTGACTGTATCCTGCTGTGTATTGATGTTTATATACATTTATACATTGAACAGCTTGATGAACAAAACAACTAAAACATTGTTATCTTCCCCCCCCTCTGCAGAGCCGCATGATCCTGTGGATGATGTGAAGTCCTTTGATGCTGCAGATGCTCCTGTCACATTTCCAGCCTTAAATCAGAAAGAAATCCATGCCTGTAACAGAGCATTGCCACCCATCATTTCCAAAGAGCCTTGCTTGCTGGGTCCACCTTCTCCGCTACGTTTGTCAGATACAGCAGAACATGTTAGCAGTGACCCATCAGCTCAGGCCATATCCTTGACAACCTGTGTCACTAAAGGCCTCAGTTCTTGGTCTTTGCCCAGCGAAAGCGACAAAACACCTTTCACCATCATGGAGCCTGGGACAATGTCAACCTTGACTGGTGACTGCTTGATGCAGCAAAGTCGGACTTGCTTGGGTTGCTTTATAGAAACAAAGGATGGAGTAGACCCAGAGCCTGGCGTCAGTTTGAAAATGGGAGATATAAGTAGAGATTATGACACATGTCCAGTTTCTGACATGGGGATTCACTGCATGAGTACGGCTGATAGTCTAAAATATGGTGATCAACTACTCTCAGACCAGCTCTTAAGCTTCCCTGTCCATAAGTCACAAGAGTCTGATAAAAGGGACCATGACAAATCTGACAGTGATTCAGAGGACTCAGCTCAAAAGAACTATTATGATGGTTTACTACTGGACAAATGCAATGGAGATGAAGCTCTGCTGGCCAACCCTAACCAGGAATGGGGCTACTTTGAGTCATTTATCAGTGAAAGCAAAATTGAACTACTTGACTTGTGCTCTAAAAATGAGCTGTCTGTTAATTTGTTTTCAGAAGAAGATGTGGATAATTACATGTTTGATGACGATGATTCAACACTTGGCAGTGATGTGTGCTCCTTAAAAATCAGGTATGAATCATTTCAGGATAACGTGAGAGAGAAGACAAATGCCCTACAAGAAGATGCTCAGTTTAATTTCTTCCCAAGTGTCTTCACCAACTGCCCCAAGAGAGAAAGCAAAGGGTCAAAGAAAAGGTTAGTCGACCCTTCTCAATTCAAACTAGAAGAAGGTGGGATATGGGAAGACGATGATGATGAAGAAGATGAAGAAGCAGAGGGTGAAGGTGTTAAATCTGGCTTAAATAAGACCTGTGGAAACATGGACGTGGTGCAATATATAAGCACCAAAAGAAGTCACTTTCTGGATTCCGTTAACTCAGCTGAAGACTCAGGCGAGTACAGTGATGATAGCTCATATAGCGAATCTTCATATGATGTGCTAGGAGACATCAAAGACTGTACAAGATATCTTTCACGTGAACACTCTCATTCATTGATTCAACCAAATTACGGTCTGAGGGTTAAAAGAAAAATCAGGTACAGTGATGACTACTTGTACGATATGGATTCACTGGAGAATGAAAAGGTAGTTGAGAAGAAAGAAGGAGCACCAGATGGACCCAAAGAAGAAGACGATGATGACTGGTGTCCTAAGAAACGTCGGAAAGTTTGTAGGAAGGAGCCACCTGTAATCATCAAGTACATCATCATCAATAGGTTCAAAGGTGAGAAGCACATGTTGATAAAGCTTGGGAAGCTTGACGCAAATGAGTCAACAGTCACTTTGAGTGATGATCAGCTGGGAAAATACCAAAAGCTTGCTCCACTTAAAGACTACTGGGAAGAAAAAAGGAGGAACGCTTCAGCCATGAATGCACAGAGAATTCTTAATGGAACTGAGAATGCCATTCCACCAAGGAAGAGAAAAGGCCAGCTAGCAAATCGGCACAGGTTACAGAGGATACAAACTATTGAGCAGCCAGTGAGCAGGGAGATGCTCTCTTCTTATGACCACAGACAGGGATGCAGTAGCAAAGATGAGGCTAGCCTTAATGACTTGCGTTCTATAACTCTGGAAACCCCAAGCTGTGTAAATGGTTTACACTTAAGTGACATAGCAGACGTGGCGCCAGTAAAATGTAGATCTTTAGAAAGGGAATTAAAATGTGCTGACCGAAAAGTGATAAGAAGAATAAAATTTAAAAGTGAAGCCAGGCTGAAATGCAAACAGCTCAAGCGAGAGCAGGTGACTGAAATTAGTACAGCCGATCCAATCGAAAACTTCCCAGCGATTGAGAACCAGGATTCTGCGGTTCTGTTGAAAGATGAAACCATTCACAATGCATCAGACAGTTCCCATCCATCTCAGTGCCATGCTGACAATGAAGCTAAAAATTCTCCATTTCTACAAGCCACCTGCTCTCCTGACAAGCCATTACCATCTGCTCATATCACTACCAATGTACCAGTAATCCCTGGAGGGTATCTACAGACTTTGTTAGATGCATCAGATTCATCTAGTGGCTCTGGGATAACATACTTTGCCCCTCATCCCTTGGGGCAGCACTCAGTTAACATCATGCCGACAGAAAAACAGTTCAGTTCCCTTCAACTTGCGCAGAGCTGTGTGCTTTCCCCCCCTTCAGAGTCTGAGCTTCAGCAGTCACCCCATCACTTAGATATGGAGCAGAACTTCCCAGACATGTGGCATGGCAAACCCCCTAGCAGTCAGGCTGAGTTCATATCAAACCTTAGGGAAGTGACCATCATTCCCGGTGATTTTGGTGGTCCTGCTGGTGTAACGGATACAGACATGACAGCCTCTGGATATAGTCAAGTTCAGCCGAACAGCAGCAAACAGCTGTACCACAAAACATATTTGCAAGAAGGCCAGATGCAGCAGGATGACTCCTATCAGTCCTGTCATTATAACAGTGGAGATGGGCATTTTGTTTTGCAGAGAGGCACACTCTGTACAGACAATGGAAGGCTTATTAGTTTTGACTCAGTGGGCTCATTGTCAGTTAGTTCCAGTAATTACAGCTCTTTAAGCATGAAATCTTGTGAAAAAGATGGGGAAGATGAAATAAGTGACGATTTCTTAGCTCACTGCAGCCCCAAACTTGTAATTCAGCAGAGCATTGATGAAATCACCCCACTGAAGGAATCTACTGACCTTCTTGACATCTCCAACTTCACCCCTGACAAATTCCGCCACTCATCCCTATCAGAGATGTCTCCACCAGATACCCCCAACCTCTCTCCTCAAATAACAGCAACAGATGCAAAGTCAGTAGGGAACATAAAAGCTTTTCAAAATGGTTCCCAGGTAGTGATTAATGGATCAGAGAAGACCAAGTGGAACTGTACTGTTCTTCCTCCACAGGAGCAGAACAATAGTGGTTTTGCACTAAATAACCATCAGTTTCAGTTTCATATGTTTAATGATGAAGATTCTGTCAGTGTTCTGGAGAAAGGTCCATGTTTGCCATTTGATGAGTCTGCTGTTCCTGTTCATACCAATGGTAAAGCCTCAAAGTCAAAAAAGAAACTGTCTACTAGCAAAAACACAGGTGCCAACCAAAGTTCTTCTCCAAAAAGTAGCAAGAAGAAAACCCCCAAAGCCTGCAAAGGGGGAGATAAAACACAAACAAAGACTCCTCGACAAACAGCCCCTAAAACACCCAAGAAAGGAAAAAATGCCAACGGCGCAAAACTCCAAAGTGCAGGCAATCAATCAGGTCTATTGAATAATGCAAACCCTACAAAACAGGCTTTAACTGACTGCTTGCAGCTTTACGAGCCTGGCTCATCCAAAACAGGGAAGCACATAGCTGGGGTCAATGAATGGACGCTTGATAAAGGTAACAAGGCTCCTTGGCCTGAACCTAGGGTAGGGAATGGAAACAATCTTCTTGATGATGATCAAAGAGAATTTGAGGAACCGTCTAATATTCTTTCCAATATCGCATCTGGAATGGCCGATGTTCAGAGGTTCATGATGGCATCAATGGAGCCTTTTTACAACCCTGTGGGACCAAGTGACATCCCTGATATACTATTGTCTCCAGAGTCAAACAGCCTAAAATTAAAAACATTGAAAATCTTAGCTGGGACGCCACAAGATTTCAAGAAAAAGGTAAATGGCAGTGCGGCGGGGGGCTCCAAGAAGTCAACCAACAAGGGCTCAGGTAAGAACAATGCTAAGTTTGGAGGCTTTGATCCAAGCTGTACATTAGGTTATGGAGCCAACCTTCACGCAGCCTTCTTTGATAAGAACTTTGGAAACCTCAGTATTTTAACCAATAACGTACCCACACACAAAAAGTTGTATCGTCATAAATCAACATCTAAGTCTCTGCGAGATGAAAACTGTAAAGGGAAAAGAACGGACCAAGCACACAAGGACCCCGTGGTCACAGCTGCATTTGAAAAACTGAGGTAATGTTGCACCAAAAGCTCTAAAGCGCATCTTTTTCTTTTCTTTGCATTTGCTAAGCCTGCTGGTCCTTGTTTATTTCTCTTTTTAAACAATCTTAAAAAGCCTAAAGCTGCATGATAGTCATTGCCTTGCAAATAAAGAAGAGTGCGCGCATGACAAATGCTAACAAGCTACCTAAAAATCTCTGGTTCCTGACTTGGCTGGGATTTGCAACGACTGAAGGCTAACACGAACTTCTACTTTCTGCTCTTTGGCTTCTTTATTTACATTTTGTGCTTTTTTGTTTCTAACGCAAATATTTACTTCTTTCTTCTTTTTTTTTTTTCCAAAAACCTTGTAAAAATAAACAAAAAAAGGTACAAAAAGGAAAATTATGCATTGAAACGCCACAATGTGGAGTCTATAGGATTTGCAACGCCTGTGTTGGTTAGGTTCACGTGGTCCCATGATGCGTTCTTCAGCTCCCCCTGCTGCACATTCACAAGATCTGCATAGGAGATTCCAAATGCGTTAAAACTCTTTATTGTCCCAACTACTGTAACGAGCTGACACCAAGCATTTTTCCTCTGCAGGAATTTACGAATGCATTCGAAGCAGAAGAAAAAAAAAACATTTTGAATTTAAAAAAAAAAAAAATAGACTTTCCTTTTTTTTTTTTCTAGAAAAAAAAAATACATTGATGTTTATGTTTTTGTTTCTTTTGGGGGAAAAAAATATATGCCTTGTGGTTTGTTGATCTGTTAAGTGCTGAAATCCAGGGTTTACATTGTGATGACTTGTTTGAAGGGCAGCTTAATCTGGTATTCTCTGTGAAAGACTGTTTTAAAGTCATACTGTTGTACAGTAGTTAATGCACTATTACAACCCACAAAAGAAATGAAATTGTGCCAAACTCTGATCTGTGACTGTACATATTTTTATTAAATATATATATAATATATATATACATATAAACACAAATATATATATATATTACTGCATTTCATTAGTGGGTATTCTCAGTCTGGATCTGAGCCTTTTGCTTTACTGCAAACATTCCAAAATCCATATAGAAAGTCACCTGACAAAGCACCTGAGAAACCTAAAGTGACCATTACGCGGGGACAGACTCGTTCATAAAAGTGAATATATCGTGCCATATTATCTTACCTCATATCATAGTCTGACTGCAAGGTGCATGGTATTTTGAGGAAATATCAGTTTGATATCATCTATGAACCCACAGAAGACCAAAGGTGACGTAGAATCTAGATCCCTTGTCTTCATCTCATCCTGAAACATTTCAGCACTGAAGTACCGAGCAATATGCTGCAGAGCCCCAGAAAAAAAAATGGGGACATAGATAAGTCTTTAGTACTGCACAGACTTTGATTCCTAATGCCAGTATTTTCTATAAAGCAATGCTTCCCAAAAGCAACCACTGTAAATCAGTAGAAAAGTCTTTCCTTTAGAGTAGAATCGACGGAAAGCTTTCCTGATCTTCAGCAGGTTTGTCTTTCTAAACTGAGCCAGTGATTGACATCCTTATATACAGGCAGCGCGCCCTTTATGTTTTATCCCAACGGCCTTTCTTACGGAACAATCATATAGCGAGACTACGAGCTGAAAAGAAATATGTGTTTAGAAGAGATTATTGTATCACTTATACTTTGACTTAATGTTCATTTCTTCTTCTTCTTCTTCTTCTTCTTCTTCTTCTTCTTCTTCTTCTTCTTCTTCTTCTTCTTCTTCTCCTTCTTCTTCTTCTTCTTCTTCTTCTTCTTCTTCTTCTTTTTCTTCTTCTTCTTCTTCTTCTTCTTCTTCTTCTTCTTCTTCTCTTTTATGTCATTGCATGTATGACCATGCCATTATATGAAGGGATTTTACCCAAGGATATGATATATATATATTAAATTGTGATATTGGTTATACCGCTGCATGTCTTGTAAAACAATTGTGGATTTATGTATCCAAGCTTGCGGTTTACACAAGATATGCACATTGTACATATCACTATCGAAATGTGGAAAATTCTAGTACAAAAGCCATACATGGTGACACACAGGAACCATCCATTGTCACGGAGCTTTCCTATGTCTGCCAAATCCTGACAGCCGTTATTTGCCTAAAATACACAGCGCTGATCTACTAGAGATCACAATAATCAATGGTAATGAATATATAATCTGACCATGAAATGCAGATCCCACCTTTCCTCCTTAGGCAATATTCACACATCGGTGTGACGTGTCCATGTGCTGTTCGTGTAACATATTCTTGTTTTTTTTTTTCTCGGGAATCACACTGACCCATAGAGTTTTATTGAGCTATACAAACATCAGTTTTAAAAACAGATTGGTGTCTTTGATCCATAAAGGGTCCTTCGGAAGTCCGTGCTTATCTGTCCAATCTCCGCCCGCAATGGTCCGACTGACATAGAAATGAATGAAGCTGTCACTCTGGGGTCGGGAGACGTGCAGCCAGTCCGTGCATTGTGATCTGAGATGGAACCGATGGTCACGGATGTTCGAAAGAGCCTTTAGACTCCGAGCAGGTCCTATTCTCATCCATTTTGAGGATCAATCTCGGCCATTAAAGTTTACGGGGATCTGTGAGACATGGATGAAACTAGGAAGAGAGACTTTGTACTTAATCTGAATTTTAACTGATAATTGTTAAGAGTCAATGGATAAAAAAAATAGGATATTCTATCTGATTCAGTGGAAAAAAATGGATAAGAAAAACGGAAACAAGTAGGATGACGCCTGAGAAAAAAAAAATCAGTTCTTTCTCTCGGATGGGAACACTCACACAAGTGTGTGCACGTAGCCTTAGGAGAAACTTGCACACATTTTTTTTGTTTTATTAATATTTGAAGAAATCGCCTTACTCCTGTGCTAAGTCGTCAGCAGCTGACATAGCAGAATGCCTTTTAAGGGAGATTCTTGCCTTGTACCTTGGTGTTTCATCATTGTTTTTGGGACATTATGTGGATTCAGTTCTCCCATCACTGAGATGCCTCATCCTACCCGATACTATTTAACAGCAGTCACTGAGGTTGGATCTTGTGGTCCGACAAAAAAAAAAGCAGAAGAAAAAAGCAGCGCTCCTCCTGGTGCGAGACGTTTGTTCCTCTTTGCTAATCAGGCGACATGACTAAAAATTGCAAAAAATTTATCTATCTTGCCAGAAATAAAAACATCCAATTTTACTAAAATAACGACACAGAACGCCTGTTGCATTTGAAACTCATTGGTTTTCACATTTCCTGCAACTTTGTGTCCAGCTAATGGAATTTTAATTATTCTAATTAAATCAGGTATTATTGTCCCTGTGATGCTAAACCACTGTAGACCAAAACTGGAAGTGCTGTCATGGGGACTCGAGGAAGAAACCACTTCTCCCGGGCTATAACTTCAGTTACTGGCAGTTTTGTCCTCTTTTTGTTGTGCCCACCCCTATGGGAGTATTTTTTTATGTTACCCATATTGTGAACCGACATTTTGAGAGAATCGGGCAATTAAAGACATAGTGACATCATACTGGTCAGTGCTGGTAGATGTGGTACAGGTTTAATGTATTCCAGACTTTTTGTGCGTCCGTACACCCTGTGTGTGCACGTGGCTTAAGGCTTCAGTAAGATGGACAATTCTCAGAGAGTCTGTTACACGGTTTTTGAGCCATTTATATCTTTGATGCTTATGGCATAACATCCCTTACTTTTCAGGTTTATCTTTTAGGCGACTTTTGCAGCGACACCTGTTGCACAGCTATAGTTCGCAAGGCGTCGCTGCTACAAGCTCAAATGAATGGGGATGCATTACAACCACAAGGGTAAGGGGACTGCCGCAAGAAAGTCTCAAGAAGTACGGTACAACAGCTTTGGATTTTTTGTGACTATCTTGTCACAGACACATTCCTCAGGGGTTGGAATATGACCCCATTCACTTGTGTTGTGCTGCGATGTAACAACGACACCTAGCAAACTTTGACCGCACGTTTGGCTTTGCAGCCAAAGTCACAGTGTAGCCCCTGCCTTATATGTTCATTTTTGGCAAGTTTGGAGGGTGCACTAAGGGAATGTTTCCACTCGGCGTCCTTTCAGCTCTTTGGATGCAGCGGAAACCCCGCTCCACCCAAAGCGTCGCCCCCTTCTGTACGCGCGGTGATTCCGGATGTGCTCATTGAACACATCCGGAATCACCGCACCGTATACATAGGATTCTGTTATTTACCTTGCGGAGACTGAGCGTCGCCACAAGGTAAACAGACATGCTGCGGTCTAAAAAGACGCTCCACATGTCCGGAAACGCTGGGCCGCCAGATGAATGTTCGCACGCATAGTGGAGACGGGATTTCATAAAATCCCCTCCACTATGCTGTAACATCTGGATCCTGCGGCTGTACGCAGCGTTCAACCCGCAGCTAATCCGGATGTAATCCGGCGAGTGGAAACATACCCTAAGACTCGATTGGTAAACTGAAAAAAACCTCACATCCTCGTAAAATGCAATATACATACCAGGGCATTTGTGCAATTTTGAAAACATGTCCTTCTATGTAGATCTCCTGTGCACAACAATGGTTACTTGTATTCTTAGCTCCTAATACAAGAAGTTTATGTCCCCTTTACAGATACGTATCTAATAAGTGAAAGATGCATTCGTATAGTTGTTTGCACCAGTGAAATGTGCCAATATTAAGCATTTAGTGTAATTCCAGCTAGATGTGGACTCTCCGGATAAGACAGGATGTGTTTATGGACATAAAGGTATATAGGTATATAACCCTAATGTCACATCTCAACATTTCCAATTTCCTCTCCCATCATAAGAGCAGATAACTGAAAATTATGTTGTGCAGGATCCATCATATAATGGAAGCAGTGGAGC
>VIAB01010497.1:8343-30872 GCA_009801035.1 Oophaga pumilio | reverse complement strand
AAAGGATTTTACAGGTAAGTTCTTACCAAAATCCGTGTATCGTGGTAATAGATTGTCACGTTGGTTTTTATATTCTTGCTGCTTCTTTCTGGCAGTATGGTAGAATTGGTCTGAGATTGTTCCAATTCTTATAACGCGGTACCCCAGCACCAGCAGACTGTGTTTTGGGTTGTTTGCCCCTCTTCAAAGCCCAGATATTTCAGACATTTATGGCATGTGTCAATGCAGATCATAACTTTGGGACCCAGATCACATTATAAAAAAAAAATATATATATATAGAAAATTTGAAAAATAGTACTTTGCAATGTTTTGTTTTTTGTTTATAAACATACCAGTAATCTTGGTAGAACATCCCCTAAGCATTTTGACCAAGAACAGTTCATGACTGCAAGTGACAGAAGCCTGTTCCTAGGTTAAATGCAAGTCCCAGAGTGTATAAACTCTCAGCATCACCATTAAACTCTCCTAAAGAAGTAGACTTCATGTCTCGTATGGTGGAAGAACCGCAGGTGTTATAGAATGGATGCAGGTTGCCACCTTGTGTATTTTGGCCAGCATATGATCTAACTAATTCCTCTTGGGTTTTTTTTTTCTGCAGCCAGGTCCTGTAATTTTGGTGGGGTGCACTTGTATAGTGCTGGCAGACCTGCTTGGTTGAATAACCAATGGGCTCTAAGCTCAGATGGTGCACTACACGTAGCTATGACTAGTGCCTTATAGCACCTTATCCATGTGCATTTATACAAGGCAGCCACACATGAAATGCATGGTGGGTGCATGAGTGGTTGTTTTATCAATATTTTGCACTATTTGCTATGGATAAGTGGCTTTTTAATTTTGGTACGGATGTGGCTAGGAGCATAAGAGGCACATGTGAATTTTTTGAAAATTTAAGATCATTGATTTTTCAGAAATGAGTGAGTTATGAGGAGAAACAAAGGCATGCGACACAGAAATTTGCTTTTTTTCACAACTTTGAAAATTAAACTAAGATTTATAGAATTTTTCTTTCTTCACATTTTGCATCTTCTAACAGTTTTACCCAAAAACAAATTCTCAAAATAATTACAAATATAGTTGTAATATTAACTGCTTCACTTGACTTGGAATGACCCCTATCCATGTCCAATATTGACTAATATTTTCTTCTTGTATATATCATTATGCACATTTTGATATGCTTAGATTGTCAGTGTCCAAATTGCTTTTTATAATTTTGGATTTTTTTTTTCTTCTGATCTGTATGTTTTAGGAGACAATAATAGAATTCCAGTCATCAGCTCCTTGCGGATCCGTGACCAGCAGCGCTCGGCAGTCACCACCAGTTGGCTACTACCCTATGATAACACTTGGCCAGCCAGTAAAGTTTTTATAACCACACCAACTACGAACTACACATTGAAGGACTACCAGAATTTTTACAATGATATTGACTTTAAGGAGGGCTGGTTGATGAGAAAAGAAACGGAAAGCCTTATCTCCTCTCTTACTGCTCCAGGGGTGGTAGTACATTGCCTTTATGGAACGGAGGTTGACACTCCCGATTCATTTCACTACGATTCTTTTCCAGACAAGGACCCAAACATCATTTATGGACCCGGAGATGGAACAGTGAACATAGAAAGTGCCTTACAGTGCCGTAAGTGGGTAGGCCTTCAGAAACAGGCAGTGCATCTGGTGGAGCTGCCAGGAAATGAACACATTGCCATGTTGTCAAATATCACCACAATATCTTACATCAAGAAGCTCCTTCTGGGGCTCTAGCATGCATTTCTTGGGTGTGGTGCTGCCTTCTGTGCACTGTGATTTTTAGTAGTCGTCTACCATATGGTTTGCTGCTCAAGAGCAGATGATATCTGCTGTAAATGATCAGAAATGAAGAGATGGTCTCCATACAATAGGCCTTTTGTGCAGACATAGTCTGTTTATAGAGATCATGCATTGCTGGAAGATGCTTTCTTGGGTTACTATGATTCGACACGGCGTGTGTTTCTCAGGCTTCACTTAAGCTGTTCATCAACTCATAACCCACAAATGTGTGTGTATAATAAATAAATATATATAATTTGTTTGAATAAAATGTCATATTTAAACTATTGTATGAAGAACAATATTCCATTATTTAAGTGTTTTAATAAGACATGTGTTTCAGTCCCATTTTGATGTAACCAGAAAATTCTTAAAAATCTATGTGATATCATTTAATTGATGCCTCAAACGAGCTTCTGATCACAATGCACAGATGGTTTACAGCACAGAAGTTTGCGATTTGTGACCTACAGGAACAAGTGAAGGTGTTTCCAAAAAATGTCACTTAGTAATGTTGGCTCTGACTTTGTACCTCAATGATGTTGTTAAATATGTAGCATAAGAAGATATTCCTATTTGGCATTCTTGCACATGAATAGTATTTGCCCCTAAATATTGTAATATGTTGTACGTTGCCTCAATGTCTTCAGGCTGTTTTAACACTCGGCAGATAGGCCATTCTCCATGTGATGGACATTGTGGTGAGATGGTGAAGATGTATCCTGCAGTGTCTGTTCCAGAAATCAGGTCGTTCATCAAAGCTGAAACTGCCAAATTTATACACATGATACGTTTTCCTATTCTTGGGATGTGAATCTTTTCTAAATGTTTGCCTTTTGTGCCTCAAAATTGTAATAAATGTTTTAAATACAAATGTTGTCAGTAACTGTAAATGACACTTTTCCAGACATTTAATGTTTTGTCATTAGCATTCTGAAAAATAGACCATTTATCATTAGTATTCCTAATTTCTCTAGTCACCTTCCATGACAGCATAGGAGGTTGTCTCCACACCCTAAAGGTGGACAGGAAGCACAAAGAGGTTAAAAACCTCTCCCACCTCATATTCACCAGTGTCTTTCCTGTCTCCTATGGGGCATGGAGAGGTTTTCTGCATGCTGCGTGGCCGGCGCTGCAGTGTACCTGGTTTTTGAAGTCGGGCAGTGGTGGTCGTGGGCTCCACTCTCCTCTTCCGTTCGGGACCTTCCTGGCCAACCTGTGCTCCTGCTGGGGGTAAAGCAGGCCAGTGATCCCCATAGCCGGAGGCCTCCCTGAGCTTTCTGTCTTTGTGCGCCGAGGGGGAGAATCGTGGAACTTCTGGTTTCGGCATCATGTGGCCTCCGGACTCCCGAACAGCGTGCTATGCCAGCTGACGCCTGCTCTAGGACCCGGAGGAGAAGGAGGGAAAATTGATGGCGCTGAGGGCAGAGTTTATTCCTATATAAACCTGCCGGAAGACCCCCTGCAGGCAAGGCTTATCCCTTCAGCATGGACGATGTGTCTGCTCTGCATCTGTAGAGCCCAGTGCTGCCCCAGCAAGTCTGGGAAAGGGGGGGGTATCCCAGCCAGGGTCCTCAAGCAGCGATAGTGGGTCCCTTATAGTTATACTCCTCTACCCTTCTCTTCCTAGGGAGACAATTCTGCCCACAAAAACCCAGCTAAAAAGGTCCTTAAGTGTGCCATCTGTAGTAAGAAGCTTCCCTCTTTCTGGGCGAAGAAGCTATGTCAGGAGTGTACGGATAAGGTGGTCAGGGCTGAACATTCCTCACTCCTGGATTAGATATGTAACCTGGTCAAGCAGTAGGTCCAATCCTCCTTAGCTACCTTTTACACTTCTCACCTCCTTGTCCGGGACCATCTCTTCCTAAGGCCGGGATCACACATGCGAGAAACACGGTCGAGTCTCGCATGTGAAATCCCAGCTCTGGCATCGGCACTCAGGAGTGGAGCGAGCGGCTGCATAGAAATACATGCAGCTGCACACTCTGCTCCCGAGTGCTGGCGCCAGAGCTGGGATTTCAAATGCTTGACTCAGCCGTGTTTCTCGCATGTGTGATCGCGGCCAGAGAGCTCCAAACTGAGGACTCTGACTTGGATTCTGGAGAATATTATGGCTCCGCTTCGGAAAATTGGGAAGAAACATCATCCCATAAAATATCGGAGGCTAAAAAATACTTCTTCTCCACAGATCATATGGAGGAGTTAATTGGTGCAGTCCGTAACACTATGGGCCTGGAGGAGGAATAGGTTCCCCAAACAATTCATGACAAAATGTTTGGAAGGTTGAAAGCAGGGAGCCAGATTGGGTTCTGGGTCCATGAAAACATCATGAACATGATCTAATAATTTTATTTCTATAGCGCCGACATATTCCGCAGCTCTTTACATTTTAAAGGGGACTTGTACAGACAATAGACATTACAGCATAACAAACACATAGATCAAAACAGATACCAAGAGGAATGAGGGCCCTGCTCTCAAGCTTACAAAGTGAGGAAAAGGGGAGATGGTAACCATTGCTTTCGTTGTTCGGACCTGCCAAAGTGTAAGATCTCTTAAGAGTGGGAGTCCCGGGAGAAATGGCTTGAGTACCCCCTCGGAGCTCAAGCATAGATTTCCTCTGGAGGGCGAATCAGTCACTTGTGATGTTCCTAAAGTAGATGTGCAGGTGCTGAGATTGGCTAAGAAAACTGCACAGCCCTTTTGAGTACTCATCACAACTTAAGAACCCAATGGATAGGAAGGTGGAGAGCCTGCTGAAAAAATCGTGGGAGACCTCCCCTCTTAAAACCAACATAGCTTCAACCTGTGTTGCCAGATCCTTCTTCCAGTGGATGGATCAATTGGAGAATCACGTCTCAGGGGACCTCAAGAGGGGAATTGTTAAATTCTTGGCGAACGCCACTGATGAATTGGTTCGCGTTGCTGCTAGGTCCCTGGTCCAGTCCAACTCTGCTAGAAGGACTCTATGGTTTAAAGGGCAAATATGTCTTTGGACCAGCCCTTGATGACATACTGGAGAAGGCCACAGATAAAAAGACTTCCTGAGCAGAAGCCTGCCAAGAAGCACTTTTTTCGTTCCTCGCTGCCTCAGACCCCTCAAGCCAAGGGTAAAGGAAAAATCGGGAGGTGGAGCTATGCTAAGGGAAAGGCAGGAACATCCTTGTCCCCCAGCAGCATCAGGATAAGCAAAGACTCCGACCCTGTAGGAGGGAGGCTTTTGAATTTCTTCCGTCAGTGGCTGGCCATTTCCAGTTCCCAGTGGGTACTGGATGTTATCAGAGAGGGCCTCCTTATAGTGTTCGAATCCTCCCCTCCTCCGGGTCTAAGAGTCGCCTCCCTACCATCCCAGGGAGCCCAGGACTTGCTGATATCGGCTATTCAGGATCTCCCCAGTTCCAGTGGATGAGTGGGGAAGAGGTCACTACTCCCGCCTCTTTGTCGTGAAAAAACCTTCAGGAGATTCACGCATTATAATAAATCTGAAGGATCTCAATCGTCGTAATGTATATCGAAGATTCAAGATGGAGTCAGTGAGATCAGCAATTCCACTAATAGGTCCTCATTTTTTTATGGCAACCATGGACCTGAAGAATGCTTATTTTCATGTCCTAATTCATCCTTGCCACAGGAAATACCTAAGATTTGCAGTCCTTCAAAACCAGCAGGTGACGCACTATCAATACAACGTGCTCCCCTTCTGCGTTTCTTCTGCATCAAGGGTGTTCTCCAGTATAATATCAGAGGCAGTGACCTACATCCGGAGGCAGGGCATCTGTATAGTGCCTTATCTGGATGATCTCCTAATCATGGCTCCATCTGTTCAGACTCTCAGAGGTCATGTACTGAAGACAGTAGACAATCTTTGGGGTGGCTTACAAATCTGAAAAAAATCAGAACTCGAACCCTCCACAACAAGAAGGTTCTTAGGAGTGCTGCTAGACTCAGAAAAGCAGATGTCCTTCCTACCAGAAGATCATCACCTGACTCTGATAACCAAAATCTCTGAGTTCAGGAAACAGAGGTCCCCTACCCTACGGGCAGCAATGTCTGTCCTAGGCTCCATGACCTCTTGCATCCAGTCAGTACTTTGGGCTCAGGCCCACTCCAGTGCCTTACAGGCTCATATTCTCAAGAGCTGGAGCAGAAATCTGTCGCTGAACAGGAGAGTTCAGACCCCGGGCTGAGTAAAAGCTTCCCTGACTTGGTGGTTGAGCCCCAAAAATCTGTGCAGGGGTGTAGCCTGGTCCCAGTTACCTCTGGTTAAGGTAACAACTGACACCAGCAAAAAGGCTGGGGTGGCAAAGTATCGCACACCCCTTTTCAGGGACACTGAAGTCCGGAGACAAGTGCCAGATCGTCCAACTTCAGAGAGTTGAAGGAAGTGGAGGAGACCCTTCTGGCAGCAGACAACCTAGTCACTGGTTGTCATGTCAGAGTGTATTCGGACAACATTACCATCGTAACCCACCTCAGACATCAGGAGATCACGAAGTTTGACGGCTTGAAGAGCATATTGAGACGAATATTTTGTCAGGCCGAAAAGTATCTTCTCTCCCTGAAAGTCGTCCACCTAAAAGGGTCCTCAAACCTTCAAGCAGATTTCCTGAGTCGTTAGGACATACAGCCAGGAGAAGGGAGCCTGAACCAAGGGATCTTACGGATGCTAGTAACAAAATGGGGCCTGCCAGAAATCGACTTATTCGCCTCAGGCCAAAAATTCACAGGTCGAAAAATATTTCTCCCTGAACCTCAGGGACAGGTCCAGGGGAGTAGACGCCTTTGCTCAAAAGTGGAACTTCCAGCTTTCCTCCGATTCCGATGCTGGCAAGATCTCTTCGGAAGATTTGGGAAGATCGGGTACCAACCATCCTAGTGGCTCCAATGTGGCCAAAAAGGAGCTGGTTCAACCTTATCATCGATCTTCAGGCAGACGGTCCAATCCCGTTACCTCCAGACACCGATCTTCTCTCGCAGGAGCCTCTGCATTATCCGAACCCTCTACTGAGGCCCAGGTGTTGCTTGCATAGGGGCTTTTGGACAGAGTAATTGCCACCTTGCAGATGTCCAGAAAGCCAGTCGCTAATGCCATTTACAGCTGTAAAAAAGAATGGAAAAAATGTTCATTCTGGTGCATGCCTAATGCACCAGGTCCATTCCATCCCAACGTCTCTCAAATATTGGACTTCTTACAGAAGTGTTAGAATTAGGCCTCAGACCTAGTACATTGAAGGTTCAGGTTTCTGCCTTGAGCTATGTATTGGATCAGGACTTAGCCAACCACCGTTGGATTAAAAGGTTCATGGTGTCAGCTCTTAGACTGCATCCCAGGAAATAGTCTGTTATCACCTCTTGGGATCTAAATATAGTCCTCATGGGCCTTACACAACCACCATTTGAACCTCTATCCTCCAGTACCACTCAGCTTTTTTTTTTATCAAAGCAGCCTTCCTAGTAGCTATAACTATGTCAAGACATAAAACAGACTAAGAATAAACAACCCAAAATAAATCAACATCATGCGCGAAAATAATCACAGAAGCAGGTTGCAATAAGGACTATTCATAACTGATCTATCGTGAAAGCAATACTAGAACAGGTGGAAAGAGATCCACAGAGACCACGACCAGAGATCAAAATTAATGCAAAAAGAGTATTATTTTATTGAGTGAACATAATACAAACAAGTAAAAATGCGAATGGGAGCCAGACGGCAAAATGCAGAAAATCATGCAATAATGGACAAAGGCGCACGATGACCATCAGAGACTAAACCACGCTAACACTGCTAAATACTAATGTCAAAATAGGCGAGGAACCTAGTGCCCATAACCATAATTCTTAATATGCCAACACTGAACAATATCTACAAGACAGCACTATATAATACGATGTCATTCATATAATTACATGCTGACAAGAGAATCACAACTTACACCACAGGGCTAATACAAAATTCATCACTTATGTGTGCACCTATATACAGGCATACAACTTGCCCAGCTGTGTAAGAAAAGTGCCTAGTGGTCAATTAGCTTCAGTATGGCACTAGCAGATATATGCCTCAAATACAAATGTACCTGATCCAGTGATCAAGGGCAAGCGTGGGGGGCGCCGATGGTCAGTGCGTCTGCCCCCAACGCACGTTTCGGATCAAATCCTTCGTCAGGGAGCGTGTATGGGGAGTGAAGAGTGAAGCTTTAAAAGCCCGCCGGACCGGAAGGTGAGTCATCACAGGCCGGATGTGACGCATGCGGTGCCGTGACAACAGAGGACGCCAGACCGCGCCGACGTCACACGGCGGGAAGCGATGGGTAAAAGTCCCATGGCAACCCGATGCTACAGACGCCGGGAGCGGAACGGCTCCCCTGAACACCGCACGCATGCGTACTGGCCTGCGATCACTACCATATAGAAGTTAATTATCTCTCTTGATTGGACATAGAGAAAAACTACTAAATTATTGAATACATGCCCAATAATGAGTGGATGGTATTAGTGATGGCAATAATGATGTATCTATTTGGGCCAAATCTAACTAAATACGTCAAATAAATCTATCAGATAAATCTGCACATACATTTATGTGTGAGTTGCTGTCTATTAGAAAATGCTGCCAAATCTGTATTCTGGGCATAAAAATCATTACTTATTAACTCTTTCTTAGAGCATGCAAAAACAGCCACATAACGAACACAGTGTAATATGTACTCGTATATCAGAGAAAGGCACATAATGCCCTATAGTATACCCATATCATACAATAGTATTAGAGACATTCTATACCAGTGCCAAAAAACACATATGTATACCAATCAAAAATGTCACACATATATATATTCTTATACATTCGACGTATTGTTAGCAATAATGTACGTACTGTACTACTTAGTGACATCAAATGCATATGGAAAAAAACATAATATAAGAAGAATAGTATTATAGATTATGTGATATACGATGATTAACAAGAAGATAACACCAATACACCAAATTGTAATATCTTGTTCTCTTCATATTGGCATCATATGCTTCTTCCAACAATATGGCCATCCACTACCACCACCGTCATCATCCCAAATAAGAGTCCATCCGGTCGGGAAAAAGAAGTGAGTAAGAACCATAAATAGACCTGAAAAATGGCAAACATAATTAAAAAAACATAAAAACAACCAGAATGGCACGAAAAACTGCATAGTGCCAGAAAGGCAGGAGGCGAGCGACTACAAATATGATGCAAAATTGAAGTTCTCGTTGAGACCATGCGGATGGACCGTGTTAAGGGTCCAAATCCACCTGGACTCTAATTGTGCCAGACGTTGTGATGTTTTACCACCTCTGATCCCGACATTGAGACAGTCTATCCCCTTAACCCTTAACAATCTACTGTCACATTGATGGTAAAGTTTAAAGTGCTTGGGTATGGTTTTAACTACGTCAACATTATCCTCAGTGGCTGCTGCTTCGATGCCCAGTACGTGCTCCCTGATCCTTACTTTCAATTGGCGAGTGGTAAGGCCTACATAGATCAGGGAGCACGGACATGTGGCATAGTAAATTACATTTTTTTGTGGTGCATGTAATGCGTTTCCGGATTTTAAAGGTCCTGGTTTTAGTAGAATTCATAAAGCTGTCACTACGGTCCACATTAGTGCAAGCCACACATTGCCCACACTTGAAACAACCTAGCTGTCTGTTACCTACATCCAAAAAGGGTTTTGGGCCATTGCCCGTATAGTGACTACGGGTTAAATAACCCCTTAGATTTTTAAACCGTCTGTAGGCGACCATGGGTCTCTCAGGAATGATTTTTGCAAGTATAGGATCTGTCTTCAGAATGGGCCATGATTTAATCATTAGCTTCCTGATGATGTTAGATTGTGAATGATACGTAGTGATAAATCTGACAGGATCCGGCCTAGATGTACTATTGTCCGATTTATATAGTAAGGAGTTCCTCTGGCTATATTTTGCTCTGTTAAATGCCCTTTTAATAGTCCTATTACTATAGCCTCGTTCAGAGAAGCGTTTCTTGAAATCCTCTGCCTTTCTCTCATACTCAATATCGGTGAGCAGATCCGGCGTAACCGCATGAACTTTCCCACCGGTATTGCCTGTTTCATGTGTATGGGATGGGAGGAGGAGGCGTGTAATAGTACGATGATGGTCATCGTGCGCCTTTGTCCAGTATTGCATGATTTTCTGCATTTTGCCGTCTGGCTCCCATTCGCATTTTTACCTGTTTGTATTATGTTCACTCAATAAAATAATACTCTTTTTGCATTAATTTTGATCTCTGGTCCTGGTCTCTGTGGATCTCTTTCCACCTGTTCTAGTACTACGTCAAGACGTATAGGTAACCGCAGGCATTGTCTATAAGAGAACCTTATTAGTGATGAACGAGTATACTTGTTGCTCGGGTTTTCCTGAGCATGCTCTGGTGTCCTCCGAGTATTTTGGCGTGCTCGAAGATTTAGTTTGTCGATGCAGCTGCATGATTTGCGGCGTGAGGAATGCCTGATTGTTAGGGAATTCCCACATGTATTCAGGCTGTCCAGCAGCCGCAAATCATGCAGCTGAGGCGATGAAAACTAAATGTCCGAGCACGCCAAAATGCTCAGAGGACACCCGAGCATGCTTAGGAAAACCCAAGCAACGAGTATACTCGCCCATCACTAAACCTTATCTGATAATCAGAGATGATTGTATAGTTTTCCATCTTGATCCAATCTTTCTGCCCAAAGTAGTGTCCGAATTTCACTGTTCACAAGACATCATCCTCCCCTCCTTTTGCCACAATCCAACAAATACAAAGGAAGAAGAGTTTCATACTCTCGATGTTCAGTGCACGGTCTTGTACTACCTGGAACAAACCAAATCATGGAGAATTGACCAGAATCTGTTCATCCATCGGGTCAAAATTATTATTATTATTCATTTTTATAGCACCATTTATTCCATGGTGCTTTACATGTGAAAAAGGAAAATATAGACAGATACAATAAACATGAGCAATACAAGGCACACACAAGTACAGAAGGAGAGAGGACCCTTCCCGCGAGGACTCACAGTCTACAGGGGATGGGTGGTGTATACTAGGATAGGGTAGAGCTGGTCGTGCGGCGGTTCAGTAGACTGAGGATCACTGCAGGTTGTAGGGAAAGAAGGTGGCGAAGAGCACCATCGCAAATTGGATCAAAAGAGTTATATCTGAAACATATCTAGCCCAGAATATGACACCCCCCTCTGGGGTCAGGGCTCATTCTACAAGGTCTGCCTCGGCTTCCTGGGTTGAAAGAGCTGGCGCATCCTCTGAGCAGATTTGCAGGGCTGCTACATGATCTTCACTTCATACCTTTACCTAACATTATAGATTGGACTTGTCATAAATCATGACAACCCAAAACATCCAAATGACCCTGATCATAAGTTCACAAACCCCATTTCTTAATACCGTGTATTGCCCCCTCTAACATCAAAGACAGCTTGAAGTCTTTTATGGTAGTTGTGGATGAGGTTTTTTATTTTCTCAGATGGTAAAGCTGCCCACTCTTCTTGGCAAAAAGCCTCCAGTTCCTGTAAATTCCTGGGCTGTCCAGCATGAACTGCGCGGTTGAGATCTCCTCATCCCATGCGCAGCAGCTTCCGGGCTGATGATTGCAAATTTGCCTCCGGTATTTGCTGATAACATGCTGCATTCATCTTTCCTTAAACTTTGACCAAGTTTTCTGTGCCTTTGTTGCCATTGTTGCTCACACATCACCAAAACATCAGCGATCCATCTCCGTGCTTTACAGTAGTAATGGTGTTCCTTTCATCATAGGCCTTGTTGACCTCCCTCCAAATGTAACGTTTATGGTTGAGGCCAAAAAGTTCAATTTTGGTCTCCTTACTCCAAATTACCTTGTTCCAGAAGTTTTGAGCCTTGTCTCTGTGCTGCTTTGCGCAATGTAGGCGAGATGCTTTGTGAAATTTGCGCAGTAAAGTACTCAGCTTTTATGCACACACACTGATTACAATCAAACAGGTCACAGATGAGGATGTTACCTTTAGTAGCCATTCAAACCCATTTGTGTCAACTTCTGTGCATGTTATCAGGCCAAAATCACCAGGGTATGAAAACTTTTGATCAGGGTCATTTGGATGTTTTGTGTTGTCATAAGGATGTAAAAAAGAGAAAACACAGTAGTTTGACAATAAATGGCTTCACCCAACCACTAACCATGAGTGGAAAAAGTTTTGGTGTTATCATTCATATTCTCTGAAAAAAGGCCAAGAAAGCAAAAATTCTGCCGGGGTTTGTAAACTTTTGAGCACAACTGTATGAGGCTGTGGCCAGTCAGTCCTCATACTGTGATACAGATGTGAGTCCGGTCTAAACAGGCACTGCATGTTCGGCTACCACAATAGTGACTGATCAATTTTGGCAATGAGCTGTTAAAAAAAGACTGAATGGGGAGCGCTTCCAGGCTGCTAAACAATGTTTGCCTGCTACAGTGTTCTCTGAAAAGAAGATGGGGTCTATATTTTAAGATGGTTTAGGGCTTATTTTTAAGGGACTTTTTTTTTTTGTCCATGAACAACAATTGACATTTATTGTTGAGCAAAAACATTTATTCAAATATAATCAAGTCAAAACACGCTCGCGTGTGGGACAGATCGCCTGTCTCATAATCAGGTCCTCCTTGATGTCACCAACGGCCTTTTAAGCAGTTATAACCTCAGAATAGAGATGCTGAGGATCCAGGGCAATTGAAAAGTCCTCCCCAGGCCGGTCCTGATTGTAACTAGGGTTTTGTTTCATTAAGTTGTGTATTCACCTGTTTCTATAATGTATATTAATGATATAAACACTCAGTTGGGGGGGGAGTAGAATAAGCGTTGTGCAGCTATTAACATACTGACATACTGGTACGTCATTGTCAGATCCCTTTCTTTGATCCAGGCTCAGGAACGTAATTTACAGCCTGCAGATTATGGCCGCGTAGTTCAGCCATCATCTACCTGTAACAGCCGCCAGTGGAGGGTAGCGCCGCCAGCAACTGTTACATGGAACCTGTCAAACAATTTTTTAGACCACAAAGTGGCATCATCACAGCTATATACATATAATGGTGCTTACTTCCATACATTTATATTATAAGGCCGTACCTCTATTGTCTTGTAATCTACCAGCAAATTCTCGTGGAAATTCGTGTGGGCAATTGTTCTGCACTTACACCTAATCTGGACTCTGCTCTCGGGGCCAGTGATTAACAGGTCTCTGCTGCCATTGTCCTGCCCCCCCCGGGCCAACATCTCATGAAGGTGCTGTCATGGGAGCACAAAACCCATAACTTGAATAAATAAGACACAGACACCAAATTTGTGGAAAAACAATGGCCGTGGTGTTTTATTCAGGGTAACCAAAAGATTTTTTCAATAGATTAAATAAATTCCTATCCATTTACCAAAAACTATAACCATACCGACCGATCCAGCCAGATAGCTGGGCGTTTTTCCCTAGAATACAACATCACAACAAAGGGGGGTTAAAATTAGGGAGGAAGGGTGGGATCTTCTGTCTTCTTGATGTGAATAGGGAACTCTGGCAAATGACCGGGATTTATATAGACAACATTTTCCCAGTCTTTTCAAAAGTAACCAATCATCACTCAGAAAAAAGGTGCCAGAACAACTGTAAAAAAATGGTACAAACTGGCTCGTGAACCCACAGCTTACCACAGGCGACCTTTGACCCCAGAAATAACAACAACTGGAAGCCATATTTAAAATTGAATATGTGAAAGTTACTGGCTGAAAATAATACATCAAGCCAGGGTCTGTGTTCCCATGAGACCTCCCCTTACATTAGATTCGGGGGAGGGCCACCATTCCAGGGGAGACTCGTGTGCAGTAATGTTCTGATGAGATGCTGAGGGCAAGTATCACCATCAGTGCATGTGCCACCCCTGAGAATAATGGTGCCTATACGAGACCTCAGGCAGGAAGGCAGTCATTCCAAGGGGCACCCCACCGACAAGGGATATTCTGGATCTTGCAATGTAATCTGAATATGGCAGCACCTGCGCAAGATGACGGCTGGGCAAGCAGGTCCCAGGGAAGAGTGACCTGTCACTGACAGGAGGCCATCACCAGGAGGAAAAAGAGGCTAGAAAGCTGCAAGTAAAGACCAATTGTGTTCACACTTTCCGGTACATTAGATGATAAAATGGACAGTGTAATTAAAATGTAGAACTTGTCCTAAAAAAACACCTTAATACCCTAGTTATGTTTATAGAAAAATAAAAGAAAACACTTATGACTGTTGGATATGGAGATTTTCCATTTTTCCTTCCCCTTCCTCCGAGTTCCAAAGCCCCTTGCACTAGTCAGAAGAGCGTTGGCGGCTTTATTGCAGTCTGCCTCATCACTCTGCGACCCTGTACTGTACTGTACTATCAGTAATGCCACTCATTGGTGATGGGGAAATATTTAGGAAGGAAGACCTTTCACAAACTGACTTGATGCAATAGTGACATCCTCCATCTCAGTGAGCTTTGTAGAACGAGCCACTGTCACACGTCAGTGAAGACAAACTGTATAACGAGGGGCTGGATTTTATACTTGCGTGGTAATGGGGACTAACTACAAATGATTAATAGGTGTCATAACCCGTCCATCCGTGCTGTATACTGTGCACAATGTATCGCATGGCCGTATTAGGAATGTGTGGCAATATGTGTAGTAACATTTAGTTTCTAGGTGTGGGTCTCTCTGTGATGCTTATATGCCCCGATTCATCAGGACCAGTGTGAACAATGCCAGTCTTGAGTGTGAGGTAAGTTGGAGTCAGAATGAATGGATTTGGTGCATTTGAATAAAGGCCCCATGATAAAGGCAATTTTGCTACCTCAACTCTTATCATGTGTGCCTGCTGCATCCTGCTACTAGTACTGCGCATGTCGTGTCTCCCCCTTTGATGTGGGCTCCGGTGCTGAGCCCACATCAAAGCCGGGACATGTCCGCTATTTTGTATAGCTGGCACGTGCCCACAATAGCGGCGGGTGGAATCGTGATCTGCCCACCGCTATTAATTAGTTAAATGCGGCTGTCAAACTCTGACAGCCGCATTTAACGCGCACTTCCGGCCGCCGGGCCGGAAATTCGCACATCGCTGACCCCCGTCATGTGATCGGGGGTCAGCGATGCGTTGCCATCACAATCAGAGGTCTCCTCGAGACCTCTATGGTTGTTGATGGCAGATTGCTATGAGCGTCACCCTGTGGTGGGCGTTCATAGCAATGCTGTAATTCAGCTACATAGAGATGCATCACCTTTATGCAGCAGAGGCGATCGCGCTATGGCAGCTTCTAGTCTCCTATGGAAGCATTGCCAAAAGTAAAAAAAAAATGTATTTACAAATATAAAAAAATAAAAAAACCCATAAAAGTTCAAATCACCCCCCATTTCTCCCCAATCAAAATAAAACAATAAAAAAATCAAACCTACACATATTTGGCATCGCCGCGTTCAGAATCGCCCGATCTATCAAAAACAAAGGATTAACCTGATCGCTAAATGGTGTAGCGACAAAAAAAATCAAAACTCCAGAATTACGTTTTTTTTGGTCGCCGCGACATTGCATTAAACTGCAATAACGGGCGATCAAAAGAACGTATCTGCACCAAAATGGTATCATTAAAAATGTCAGCTCGGCACACAAAAAATGAGCCCTCACCCAACCCGAGATCACGAAAAATGGAAACGCTAAGGGTCTTTGAAAATGGCGCAATTTTTTGTTTTTATTTTACAAAGTTTGGAATTTTTTTTAGCAAACTTAGATAAAAGGAACTTAGACATGTTTGGTGTCTATGAACTTGTAATGACCTGGAGAATCATAATGGAAGGTCAGTTTTAGAATTTGGTGAACCTAGCAAAAAAGCCAAACAAAACACAAGTGTGGGATTGCATTTTTTTTGCAATTTCACCGCACTTGGAATTTTTTTCCATTTTCTAGTACACGACATGGTAAAAGCAATGGTGTTGTTCAAAAGTACAACTCGTCACGCAAAAAACAAGCCTTCACATGTCCATATTGATGGAAAAATAAAAAAGTTATGGCTCTGGGAATAAGGGGATCGAAAAACGAAAACACAAAAGCGAAATGGGGCTGCGTCTTGAAGGGAACCTCTCACCTCGTTTTGCTGCTATAAGATGCGGCCACTGCCTTTCGGGGCTTATTTACAGCATTCTATAAAAAAAGGAAAAATAAACGGCGCCCCCTGAGGAAGCAACAATACCGCTCGCGAAATGCGCGTCGGGGTATGTGGCCGCAGCATAGACAGTCATTGCACTTATGGGTAATTAACCCTTTTATTTTTCATACATTAGCATAGCGAGCACAGTATTATTGTATTTATTCACATTGTCGGCACTGCAGTGGCGCAGTTTGATTAGGGATGATCCAGTCAGTCCTGCTCTCTGTTTTTTGAGCCGGCTGTTTGCATTTATCCCATTTGTTCATTTTGCTGCCATTGTTTAGTTATTGAATTGCATATATCATTAACGGAGCTTCGTTATGTTTTCCTGCCCGTAGTCTGCGGCCACTATTCTTGTGGATCACCATGTTCCATATCATTACATATTAAGGAATGAAAAAATCTTTTTAATATTTATGTATTGTATTTTTTACAGTTAAATAATCTTTTTTGTATTAATAAATACTGTATTTCATAATATATGGTGACTCAGGTTCTCCTTTTTTGTGCATTATAATATTGGAGTCAATATATTTGTGAATAATTGAGTACTGGTAATATTTTCGTGCTGCGGAATACGTTGGCTCTATAGAAATAAAAAAACGGATTACTTACCGGTAATGCTCTTTTACAGAGCCCACGACAGCACCCACTGAGAGAAGGGATCCGCCCCTAGGAACAGGAAACCTGCAGAGATAAAAGGGGCGGTCCCCCTCGCTCCCTCAGTTGGATTACAGAGAATGAGAGGAACCGCCAAACAAGCTTTAGTTCATTGCTTCGCCAGCCATTTAAAGTATTTACATCTCATCCTATATATTTATTTATATATTTCCATATATGTCACCACTCAGAGTGAAACCTCGTGCCACCATAACATAAGGGAGGGAAGTGAGTGGATGCTGTCGTGGGCTCTTATAAAAGAGCATTACCGGTAAGTAATCCAGCTTTTTCTATTCGCCATGACAGCACCCACTGAGAGATTTTCAGAGATGATCACCTGGGAGGGCCACCATGCTAAGAACCAATCTACCGAAGACCAAGTCTGAGGAAGAAGACAAGTCAAGCCTGTAGTGACTGTAGAAGATAGATGATGAGGACCAAGTTGCGGCCTTACATATGAGGTCAATCGGAACGTCCGCCTCCTCAGCCCAGGAGGATGCCATAGCCCGTGTGGAATGTGCCTTTATCCCATCCGGAGGGCTTTCACCTTTTGCTGAATAGGACAGACCGATTGCATCTCTGATCCAACAGGATAACGTGCCCTTTGTGACTCAAGCCCCTTTCCTGTGGCCCTGAAAGGACACAGAGAGAGCCCTGCTCTGCCTCCAGGAACGAGTCCTATCTATATAGTTTAGGACAGCTCGCCTCACATCTAAGGTGTGAAATTTTTCCTCTTCAGGTGTTGAAGGGTTATCATAAAAGGAAGGCAGAAAAATCTCCTGGGATCTATGGAATTTGGTAGACACCTTAGGGAGGTAAGAAGGGTCTGTTTTTAATACTATCCTATCATGGAATAATGACAGGAATGGGGGAGCTTGGATATCACTCACTCTTCTAGCTGACACTAAGGGTTCAAATGGGGCCCCAGTTAACACATCGAGAACTAGGTTCAGGTCCCAGGAAGGTACTCTAGCAATATGTACTGGATCTGCTCGCTGACATGCTGAAATAAACTTAGCTACCCATCTGTCTCCAGCGATATTATAGCGATACAGAGCGCCCAGGGCCGATATCTGAACCTTTAAGGTATTTACTGACAACCCCAAATCCCGACCTTTCTGGAGGAATTCCAAGATAGCAGGGATAGGTACCTCACTAGATCAGGCCCCTGTGTAAAAGCTAAGAAATTTCCTCCACACCTTGGTGTATATCCTGGTCGTGGCCTCCTTTCTACTGTAAAGAAGGGTATTAATTAAATTCTCCGAGAACCCCCTTAGTCTCAGAAACTGCCTCTTAAGTTCCGTGCAGTCAAGCATAGACCCTTCACCCGAGGATGAAAGAAGGGTCCCTGAGAGAGCAGATCCCGATCCCACGGGAGGATCCAGGGGTCTGACAAAGACATGGCTCTGAGCCATGAAAACCACGGCCTCTTGGGCCAAAATGGAGCGATCATGATTACATTCGCCCTCTCCTCTCTTATCTTTTTGATGATCACTGGGAGGATTATCATCAGGGGAAGGCATATGCCAGTCGAAAAAGCCATGGGGATTGAAGAGAGTCAAGCATATCCGGTCAGTCAACTCTGTGTAGCGAAGCGAACTTTTCGACCTGTCTGTTGGCCCTTGTAGCAAACAGGTCTATTTCCGGAAGACCCCATAAAGATGTTATTTTTTTGAAGATGTGGCGGCTGAGCATCCACTCCCCCTGACTCAGGGTATGGCGACTGAGGGAGTCTGCTCTGAAGTTGTCTACTCCCTTGATGTGGAGGGCTGATAGGGACAAAAGGTGTGTTTCGGCTATCTGCAGGATTCTCTCTGCGGTAGACATCAGAGTTTCTGACCGTGTTCCTCCTTGATGATTTAAATATGCGATGGAGGTGACGTTGTCCGATAGAACTCTTACATGAGATCCTCGCAGCTGTGGAAGGAATTCATGTATAGCATGATCAATCACTTTTAACTCTCTCAAATTAGAAGTCATCGGCCTCACCTATTGACCATTGCCCTTGGACTATACTTTCACCTAAATAAGCCCCCCAACCGAAGGGAATGGCATCCGTAGTAATCACTTCTGAGAGTTTTAGTACCCACGGAACTCCTCTAGAGAGATGGCCCTGGTCCAGTCACCATGACAGGGATCTAACTACCTATGGTGACAGGGATACTTTGCCCTCCAACTGTCCATGCAATCACTCTTCCTCTTGCAGGGTAAGTTGCTGCAATTGTCTAGTGTGGAACTGGGCCCACTGCACTGCAGGAATACACGATGTAAGGAAGCCTAGAAGGGACATAGCCTTCCTCAGGGACATCTTAGGGTTGTCCATTGTTGACCGTACTTTATTTATTATCGTCAACATCTTTGTCTCTGGGAGGAGACATTCTTGACTTACAGAGTCCAGATGGAGACCTAGGAACGTCTGCTGAGTTACCAGGAGCAATCTGGATTTGTTCCAGTTAATCAGCCATCACAAAGCCTGCAAAGATAAAATTGCATCAGCTAGTCGATGTTCACATTGTGAGACGGAGTTTCCTACCACCAGGAAATCATCCAGGTATGGTACTATTAAGGTGTCCTTGAACCATACATACGCCATCACCTCTAACATTAACTTGGTGAAAACTCGGGGAGCCATGGATAAGCCGAAGTGCATTGCCGCAAACTGAAGATGGTGGACACGGCCTTCCAGAGTGACCGCCACTCGAAGATACTGCTAATGCATGGCATGTATTGGCAGATGATAGTATGCATCCTTCAGATCCAGAACCGCCATGAAGCAACAGGGAAACAAAAGTTTAATTGCTGAGCATATGGACTCCATTTTTAAGGTATGAGACCGTAGAAAGCTGTTCAATTTCCTTAAATTAATTATGGTTAATTTCTGTTTTAGCATGTCACAAGCTCTTCAAATGTGACATAGCATCCACAATCTATTCTGAGCCCTACCGTAAACCAAAACAGTAGTTTTCCACCACATATGGGTTATCTGTGTACCGATGAGACATTGCACAAATTATATGTACATTTTCTTCTGTTAGCTTTGTGAAAATGAAAAATTTGAGGCTGAAGCAACAATTATGGGAACATTTTTTTTAATTTTCACAGCTCAACCTCATAAAATTCTGTGATGCCCCTGTGGGTTTAATGTCATCACCACACATCTAGAAAGGTTCTTTGAAGGGTATAGTTTCCAAAATGGGGGTCACTTGTTTGGGGTTTCCACTGTTAATGCACATCAGGGGCTCTGCATAAGCAACGTCACATCTGCTATCGATTACAGCCAATTTTGAGTTCCAAAAGTCAAATGGTGCTCCCTCCCCTCAGTAGTTTTCCACCACATATGGGGCATCGGTGTACTCAGGAAAAATTGCACAAAAAATTGTACTGTTAATTTTCTCCTGTTTCATTTATGAAAATGCAAAATTTGGGGCTATAGCAACTTTTTTTGTGTGAAAAAGTACAATTTTATTTTTTTTCTTCCACGTTGCATAATTACTGTGAAGCACATGAAAGGTTAAACTTCTTGAATGTGGTTTTGAGCACTTTGAGGGGTGCAGTTTTTAAAATGGTGTCACTTTGGGGTATTTTCTGTCACATAGTTGGAAAAATAAGAAATTGCTGATGAACTTTTAACCCTTCTAACTTCCTAACAGAAAAGAAATGTTTCAAAAATGATGCTGATGTAAAGTTAGAGTAGACGTGTGGTAAATGTTATTTGTTAACTTTTTTGTGTGATATAACTTTTTATGGTTTAAGGGCATAAAACTTGCAAGTTTGAAAAGTTCAAAATTTTTACCAAAATTCAGATTCTCATAAACGCAAAAAATATCAGACTGAATTTGCCATTACCACAAAGTACAATATGTCATAAAAAATACATCTCAGATTCACTGGGATACGTTGAAGCTTTCCAGAGTTATTATCTCAAAGTGACACTGGTAACAATTGTAAAATTTGGTCTGGTCAGGAAGGTGAAAACAAGCTCATGGGTGAAGGGGTTAAATAGGTTCTCTACTATCCTAACTCAGTTACTGATTTTGCAATAAATTAAGATAAGGCCTTTAATGAACCTCTTTTCTGCCAATTTTCATGTTTTGCACTTTTCTGCTTCACTTGCCCTGGCATCAGCTCTGTTGTCACAGCTATCAATTCCTTTTCAGATTCCTCTGCTGCCTTCTGACAATATTCCCCATCAGCCCTTGTTCTGCGTTGTAATACAGCAGCAAACACCATGTAACTCTGCCTAAGGGCTCGTACTCATCACTGTTATAACAAAAAAAGTCCCAATTTCGATCCTGAAAAGTCTGACGAGTGTGATGCAAGTGTCATGCGATTTTCATGCGAGTACAATTCGATTTTAACACCTAGCGAATGTGATCAGATTGAAATGTGATTTTAACATGAGTTTTTACAAAGAGCAATTCTCTATGTCATTTACACATAGTTTTCAAAAGAAATGTTCTTCAGGATTCTAGATATAGAGAGAGATTAGATAGATATACAGATAGATAGATAAATAGATTAGATACATATAAATATGTGACTGAGATATATAATAAGTGCTTTCTGTGTCTGGCTTACTGTACATTTTTTTTTTAAATAAATAGATTCCTTTCAGGAAAAAAAAGGCATGCGATCCCCCATGTCCTTTGAAAAGCCGGCAATTCATCTGCCGTGTACAGTAAAATCACAGCGTGACCCGACAGAATAGAATACACATAGAATAGGTAGATATTTAGATGTCAGTCACATTAGTATAGTGCGTGTGTAGCTTACTGTACATGTATTTTTTTTACATACTAAATTATTTTCTGAAAAAAAGGGCATAGGGACCCTCTACATTTTATTAACCAGCAGAGGGAAAGCAGACAGTTGGGGGCAGATGTTTATAGCATGGGAAGGGAGTAATACTCATGGAGCTTTCAAGGCTATCAATATCAGCCCACAGCTGTATACTTTGCCAATCCTGGTTATGAAAATGGGGGAACCCCACAAAAAAATGATGTAGGGTCCCCCTATATTTAATAACCATCAAAGGCTAGGCAGACAGCTGCTGGCTGACATTAATAGCCTCGGAAGGGGCCATGGATATTGGAACCTCCCAGACTAAAAATATCAGCTCTCAGCCACCCCAGAAGAGGCGCATCCATAAATGCGCCAATTCTGGCACTTAGCCTCGCTCTTTCCAATTACTCAGGTGGGTTAATAGTTGGGGGGAGCGATTGTCAGGTGACATCAAGCCCAGAGGTTAGTAATGTAGATGGGTCTATAAAATGCCCCCATTACTGACCACATAGTGATATTGTATAAAAAAACACACACACACCCAGAATAAAGTCCTTTAATTGAAAGAATGACAGACTTCTTTAATGAACCTAAATTAAACCATACTCATATCACCCAGGCCACTGAAGCTATTGTCCCCTCTAACAGAATTAAAAAAATAAACAATATTCCTCACCTGACCTCCGAGAAGAGAATAATCCATGGCACAGCGAACGTGTGAACTTTCTCACAGTCGCGATGATGTCAGTGATGTGAAAGGAGTTCACAGCGAGATGCTGAGCAAACACGCGCAACTCAGTGTCTCTGCTGGATGGTAGGCTGTATAGTCACATCATACAACAATGCAGCCTGCCATCTATATGCAGCAGAGCTAGACACGTCACAGGACAAATGGATTATTCTCTTCTCGGCAGAGAATATTGTTATTATTGTAATTATGTTACAGGAGACATTGGGTTCAGTGAACTGGGCATAACGTATGATTTAATTTAATCACCCGCCTCTGCTCTCTATCTAACTTCACCACCTCCCCTCT
>VIAB01010496.1:25298-56173 GCA_009801035.1 Oophaga pumilio | reverse complement strand
ATCGCCGCGATTCTGCAAAAAGAATGAGCATGCTGTGTATTTTTGCGGCGATGCGATTCCCCCACGGAAAAACACGCAGCATGTGCACAGCATTGCGGAATCCCATAGAATATAATGAGTTGCGTTGGTTAAGCGTTTTTGCTGCGTTTTCGTGGCGTTTTTGCTGCAAAAACACTAACAATCCGCAACGTGTGCACATAGCCTTAAGGGTCCATTTACATGAGAAGCATGTAACCAGATGGTTAAATTTTGTGACCATTTTGACTGCATTTTTCATACCATTTTTGGAGCATAAAAGTTTGTTTAAATCTATCAATTTTCTTACAAACAGTTTACAATGATGTGAAATAACCAAAGAAAAATGTTCATCCTTACCAATACCTTGTCCCTCTCTTGGCTATACTTCCCGGCACCCCTGCCAATCTCTATTCACTCGATTTTAGCAATGACTTAGGCCTCTTTCACACTTCAGTCGTGCGACGTCAGTCAAAATCTGTCAAAATGGAAAAAAAACGGATCCGCCATTTTTTTTTGGCGGATCCGTTTTTTTCCCATTGACTTGCATTATTGACGGATTTTGACGGATGGTCGCCCGTTAGGTCCGTTTTTTGACGGATCCGCCAAAAATTAGGCGTCCGTCGTTTCAGAAAAACGTCCAATGCAACGTTTTTTTTGGTCCGCCAAAATGGCGGACTATGGCAGATCTGCCGCAACCGACATTTTGTATAATGGCCACCTATGGGCGGCGGATCCGCTGGCATCCGTCTTTGACGGAATCCGCCAGCGGATCCGTCGCTTCCATACAAAACCATTGAAAATGCTGACAAAACTGTCCAGGGTCTCTCTCTCTCTCTCTCTCTCTCTCTCTAACGTCGCTTAGTTACCCGCAGTGTACATTGGATACCAGCCCGCTGGTGCAGGCAGCTGGTAACCAAGGTACACATCGGGTTTCCAGGAGCTGCGCGGCACCTGGAAACCCAATGTGTACCTTGTTTACCAGCTCCCCTGCAGCAGCGCGCTGGTATCCAGCGTACACATCGGGTTTCCAGGCGCCGCCCGGCGGTACCCGATGTGTACCTTGGTTACCAGCTGATCGCTGGTCTCCTGCCTGCCACACGCAGCGATGCATGCCTGTCAGCGGGAGACCAGCGATCAAAAAAATGTCCAGGACATTCAACGACGATCAGCGATACCCGGCAGGGGGGCTGATCGTTGCTGAATGTCACACACAGCGATATCGCTGGGGAGATCGCTGTTGCGTCACAAAACTAGTGAGATCGCTGTGTGTGACGGGGGCTTAAGACTAATGAGATATCAGGAAAGCATTGAAGCAGGAGTGATAAGGAGTTAATAAGGTGAGTATTGCCCTTTTTGTTACTTTACACTATTAAAGAAAAATAATGGGGTTAGACAACCACTTTAATCAAGCTGAATAACACAAGTGTCACACCAGCATATATTTTTTCATCCAACAGAATCAGGCCGATCAGAGTGTGATCAGAATGTGATCCGATTTTCTTGGATGAGTAGAAGATAGAGAAAAAAATGTCTCCATCTTCTCCATTCTGTCAGTCCGTGAAAATCAGTTTGCACTCAGACGTTATTCGAGTGCAGTCTGATTGTTTCCACGGACTTATAACTTGCAAGGTCGAATGCAATCTGAATATCGAATCAAAATGGGGCATGCAGCTTTTTTTTTCCTCGGAACACCCCTGTCCAAGGAAAAAAATCAGACATGTGCACGGCTCCAGAGAATAGCATTAGTCCAAGGTTTTGTCGGATCTCACTCAGACCGATAATACAGTCATCTGCATGAGCCCTGATAGTGAAGCATTCTTGTAACTTTAGTTTACTGTCCCAACCCTGTAGATGTGGTAACACAAACTCCTGCACTGATTAGAACTGCTTCACCATCCTATTAAACAGCGCAGGTTTTCCTTGCTCTGTCTTTGCAAGGGTTAATTAGTTCATTTGATCTTCTGGAGCTCTCCATCCTGAATTGTCTCCGCTGTTCTGTGTTGGCCACTCCCCTCTGGTATATATGCTTGGACTGGCACTTAAGAGTGACTAGTGATAGTTCTACTTCCTGGTTTGAAGAAGGAGAAGTTCAGTGTTTGTAGTAAGCAGTTGGAGAGTTTTTTCAGGAAATTGCTGGATGAAGTTGGTTTGTGAGTTTATCCTTATCCTCATCCATTTGATTTGTGCCTCCTGTTACTCCCCTTTTTCCCCACTCTGTTGTTTTGTGAGTGTATTTGTATGATTGGAGTTTTCTTTTATCCCTGTCTGTTAACCACTTGTCTGTCTGGTTAGTGTTTTCCAATGCACTTTGGCCTCACACTTCCCGAGGTGGGGTGAGGGAACAGATAAGTGTTAAGACAGGAGCATTGAAAGGTATGAGACCCCGCCAACTATCTGGGGTAATCTGTGGGACAGGTATAGCCTAGGGTGCCCCTATTTTTTTGGGATTGGGAAGGTGCCCACAGTCCTTTGTCACTATGCGACATGAAGGAACCTTTAATAGGTTTTTTTATGGGGACTGTCTTCAGATAAGAAGCATTGAAAAAATATATATTTCATTATATAAATGATTTTTTTTAAGTAGAATCGCTACTATCATAAGCAATATGACATCTTTAAATTGCTGAATCCTCACAGGACTAGTGATACTCTCACGCCATAATACACCAACAAAGCTAATCCTCTAGATCTGAAGCTATAGCTTCAAAGACACTACAGGAGTGTTAATCAAGCAACCAAGATGTGAACACATAATCTAAAGAGTAAATTAACTACATAGAAATAAGGTCACCATAAAAAATGTTAATCAATAGTACAAAATTTATTAGAAAAATACTTACAATATATTTAAGAATAGATCATTACAATAATTGTGAGAGCTGATAGATAGCAATACATAGCATGAGACAACATAACTAGAACAACTGGGACTACAGAATAGGAGCGTAAACCTACTGGGGTTCAGTAGAAAGACAGTACAAAATGACTGGCTTGCTAATACACAATTCCATATAGTAAAACAACCAGATCAATGAATAAATCCCTCCCCCAGACATCAATACTATCCTAAAAGGATTTTATAATGCCAAAAATATACAGCATATCGGATAGATAGTCAGGATAAATGGTAATGTGGTTACCACAAAAAGTTAATGTGAAGCAATTAGCCTATTCTCATTTGATAAGTGGCAACCTGTGCTATAATGCAAAAAAACCCTTTAGAAAAGGGGAGAAGGTATACCTGAAGTCATGATGTTAGCAGGTGAAGGTAGGTGCCCCTATAGGAGTCCCACTCAGCAGCCTCAACGCACGTTTCACCAAAAACAGCTTTGTCAGCTCCTGGTGAAACGTGCGTTGAGGCTGCTGAGTGGGACTCCTATTGGTGCTCTCACGCCACCCTGCTGTAAAGACCAGGCATAAGACTATCAGCATGCATGGTTCACTGTCTGCTCCTCAGTTATGTCGTTATGGTCTTGACAGGCAACACCTTGTTGTTGTTTGTACGCACCCACAATACTCTAAGTAACCCACTGTGAATTTCCACAGTCTACTCATCACTCCTTTCCCAGCCTTAAATTCACTGACATTTTCATGAAGGAGAAACCAAGGTCAGTGAAATAAGTAGGTCAGTACCAGGTACTAAAGTGGCCACAGATGGACCAACTACACAAAGGCCCTTGTGACCAAAATGCTCCCATTTATCTACTTCTCTCCACCTCAGCCTCCACAACAAAGACACCTACATCAATATCAGGCTCTTCCTGGGCCTACATTGACACTGGCATCTCATACTTTTAGCTATAAGTTATGAAACTACCAACCCCGCTGCCAACACCATAAAAAAACAGTGGTTCTCCAACTCTTTGTAACCCACTTGTTCAGCAACCTAGGACCTGAAGTCACACAATCAGTTCACAGCCCACTATTCATGGTACTAACCTGCCACACTTTCTTTGAGAATCTGTGAAGCCAGGGCACTTTTTCTCTTGTTATTTCTAGTGATTATCTAGTAATTTTGAAGTTGTCCAGAAAAAAAAAAAAATCAGGTTGGCAACCCTGTCCCCTTCCCACAGAGCTGCACAACACACATAGGGTAGATTCATCATTGCATTTTTGACAGCCTTTAGGTGTGAATACCTCTCAAGTAGCAATGGTGGACACAGACAGAAGAGGGTCCTTGTGCAAGAACAGTATATGGGCCCCCTATTTTTGTGTACGTTACAAAAGCTGCTTGCTCCTTTGGAGGCGGTAGTGGCTCCCTTATCTCTTAGGCCCCTGTGAGGCTGCACAGGTTGCACCAATGATATGTCCACACTGTCGGACTAGGGTGTCAAGGGCCCACCAGTAACCAACTCCAGGGCCCCACTTTTCAGCTACGTGCAAATGTGACATTATCCTCAATCGCAAATTTATATAACAATGCACTGGGTAGATTGTTACATGAATAAGATGCCGCCTCTGTCTGTACATAGTGATTCAAGTACATAGTGCCAAGTACTGGTCAGATAAGAGTGTGGTGGCCCACCGGAGGATTCTCCTCTTCTCCTGTGGGCCAGTCCAAGCCTGTATGTCCACTCCTGACTTGAGGCTACTGTGGAGAGCGAACTGTGTAGATGCGACAAGCTATGAGTGATCATTACAGCGACAGACGAGGGATTTGTCAATGATTTTCCCTTATCAGTCCAGCAGTGATGTGTGGGCACAGTTGTGGGGTGTACTTGACTCCCTCCCTCTCTGCACACCTTTCCATATAGTCCTGACTTTGGCAGGCAGGCGCCCTCCCTCCATCCGCAGCCAGCCCATCCCCTCACAGCACCCGCCTCTTCACTGGGACAGCTAAAGAAAACTGCACTCATAGAAGTGGAATCAGAGGCTTTAGCTCAGCTCTTAGCATCTGCTCTGGAAGGAAACCCTAGACCTCAGCCTCCTACATGACAGTCTGTGTCCCTCTGCTGGAATACTGATGCCACCCATCACCTTTCACATCTTGTTTCTCCCTTTCTATATACAACCATAAAATTCTACCTTCAACAATATCCAGCCTGCCGACTTTGGAATAAGGGGACCTTTTTATTTTTGGGGAGGGGTATCCCCTATTGGAAGGGTGCCAGCCTCCCTGCTATTCACTATCTGAGAAGATCTGACAGCTGCCATATACATGTCCCACATATTCTCCCTTGGACTACAGGATGAATCTTGGGGGTCTGCTAATGTCTATTTGGCTTCTGCATGTGGTTCGTGCTGAGGTAAGATCCCGCCGAATATTTGGGGTTGGGGGTCAGTGTCCCCTTTATATTGTCATTTATTAGCATCAGTTATGCAATTCTTTCTATAGAGGCAAGTAGGGAATCTTCTACCTGGAAAATCAATTCTAGAGTTTTCAAATTCTTATCATTGATCATTAAAAATGGAAATCAAATTCTTGACAAATCTTAAACCACATAGTGGTAATAATCTCTCCTCTCTGGAGATTCGAAAAATCCCAATGTTTTCCTATAGTGAATAAAGCCGACAGATGTATATAGACTGAAAATTGCCGTATTGTATCTAGGGCTGGTCATACAGATTAACTAATCAGCAAGATTATTATTATTATTATTATTATTATTATTATTATTGTATTTTCTCTTTAAAGCACCGTTAATTCCAGGGTTCTGTACATGTGAACTCTTGTTTCACCTGGAGAACCCATTGATTATGCACAGCCTTTTTTTGCTGTTTATGGTGCACCTGGGCACTTACATTGGCAATGTGGTGACATGTCGGATGCCACTTGTAGAGGTGACCTGCACAGTCCCATGGCACCTGCCTGCTGTGGTATATGGCCAGCTGCCTGGAACATGCTGTATGTGCAGCCGCAGGGAGAGCGAGGAGGGCAGGTTACATTACAACATGCACACATGCCTGCCAGGCAGGGAGAGAGCAGCATGGAGGGAGGCAGACAAGTGTCTGTTGTAAAACAGGAGTACTTGAAAAGGCATGCCATCAGTTAAGGCTCTCCCAAAATCAACATCTGAGATGGCTGAGATACCCACTCATCATAAGGATGGCGGCTATTGGCCTTTGTTTTAATGGAGCGGTGTTGGAGGATCCCCCATTGATCACTTATCATTTATTCTATGGACAAATAATAAGTGTCAGTTGTGTAAAACTCCATAATGTACAGATGACGCAGAGCTGAATTTCTCAGTGTAGTAACACTGAATTATTTTTTCATTTATTATACTTTGCTTATATAGCGCCATTAATTCCACAGCGCTTTCCACACATTATCATCACTTTCCCCATTGGGGCTCCCAATATAGATCCCATATCAGTATGTGTTTGGAGTGTGGGATGAACCCACAAAACACGGGGAGAACATACAAACTCCTTGCAGATGTTGTCTTTGGTGGGATTTTAACCCAGGACCCCAGCGCTGCAAAGCTACAATGCTAACCACTGAGCCACCGTGCTGCCCCATTTATATGTTAGAACTAGAACTCTTATTGCAATTTGCTGCTACCCACTGAGCCACCGTGCTGCTGCATTTATCATATGTTAGAACTAGACCTCATATTGCAATGTGCTGCTATCCACTGAGCCACCGTGCTGCCCCATTTATCATATGTTAGAACTAGACCTCATATTGCAATGTGCTGCTATCCACTGAGCTACCGTGCTGCCCCATTTATCATATGTTAGAACTAGACCTCATATTGCAATGTGCTGCTACCCACTGAGCCACTGTGCTGCCTTATTTATCCTGTGTTAGAACTAGACCTCATATTGCAATGTGCTGCTACCCACTGAGACACCGTGCTGCCTCATTTATCATATTATAGAACTAGACCTCATATTGCAATGTGCTGCTACCCAGTGAGCCACCATGTTGCCCCATTTATCATATTATAGAACTGGAGCTCATATTGCAATGTGCTGCTACCCACTGAGCCACTGTGCTGCCCCATTTATCATATTATAGAACTGGAGCTCATATTGCAATGTGCTGCTACCCACTGAGCCACCGTGCTGCCTCATTTATCATATGATAGAACTAGACCTCATATTGCAATGAGCTGTGGTTTTGCTCAGCTCCGCAGGAGATATTTTACTCTACAAATACTTGTCACCATTACAAAACTCACAATAATATTATCAGTCAGACAGCTAAAAAAAAATGTTGAAGAGCGTTTTTTCATGTTCCCGTTTCATGCCATAAATAGAACTCCTGATCAGTCATCTTTGTTTTCTATCAAGCTGTTCACCACTTCTATGAATAGAAGGAAAGTTTACTCTCAGCCCTAGTGAGACAGATCTGTGTGTGGTCTGAGAATCCTCTTTGATGTTCGGGGTGCGCACAATTCACCCCAACACATATTCATGCACTTTGAAACCACCAGAAAGTAGACGAGACGCCCCATCTTGTCAGCAATTATAGCTCATGGAGCTGCCAGAATATAAACACGGGGCAGCAATGATGCATGTTCTTTGGATGACTTCCAATACAGGTGCTTTATGTCAGGCTGTCTGGACCTCCTGTCTACTCAAGCCTTCCTCTTTGTTTCTTTGTTCCTTGCTTGTTTATTTTACCTTTAATATTTGTACTAAGAGATATTTTATTCAGATGAATACATTATGAGATTTCTTTTGCAGGATGTACATTTCTCTACATAAAACAATAAATATTTATCTCTACGCAATCAGCCCAGTTCTTTATGACAACTTCTCCTTGTCGCTGTGTAATGTAGAGTGGTGCAGTGGCCAAAACAAATAGGTCACTTTTGTCTTCCCCTCTCCGCTCCAGATTCATCAGTCTCTCTGTTCTCTCCCCAAAGCGTCTGGCTATCCCCCTGTTCAGCCCTTTCACCTCTCTCCACCAGGGCAATAAGTTTCTATGAAGAACAATAGCTGGCATCTCTCCCTACAATCCTAGTATTTCTTTCCTAGAAGGGTTGCCTGCCAAATGTTTCTTTGTCCTAGCTTGTTCAGCCTCTGGGTTGGGATTTTCTCTCTGTGAGAACCGAGCACCTTAATAAAGTGTAGAATGTTCTTGTGAAATATGGTGCTTGAAAAATTGCTGCAAAGACTCTCAAAAGTGCTAATATTGGTGAAAAACACAGTTTCATCAATTGAGATGAAATGTTTGCAAAAGTGTTTCCTAGGAGTAAGGAATGTGTAACGCTTCAGAAATCTTCAAATCCTGATGACACATGGTATATTCAGCCAAACCAAATCTGGTATGAAGCTATCATGGCCAAATTTCACAGATCATATAATGTATCATAATAATCATAAATAACTTATTTGCTGTTAATGTCTACATTCAATTCTTCATTTGGCTGTTGGTGTTAGTTTTTGACCTGTAGACTGGATACATTTCTATTTGTTCTTGTGATGCTTAATAGATGCGGTATATACTGACATTGCTGCCCATTGTTACAATGCTCTGTGCCTAGAGTGCACACAGTCATACGCTTACAGGCACCTGGAAAGCATCACTGGAAATGATGACAGCTGCAATGTTCACATGTTCATTTTGTAAATAAAATGGTGCAAAGTGATGGGGAGGTATGGCAGGAAGACAAGCGAGGAATGTATAAAAAGAATAACAGCTATTTACACAGGGTCTATAGCAAAGTCTTTACTGCATCCTCCTTCCATATCCATCAAATGCAGAATGGAGGCAGAGCAGTAACCAGCGTCGAACTGCGGTGCCAAGTGCCCACCAGTAGCCAACTCCAGAACTTGACTTTTCAGCTACATGCAAATGTGACATTATCCTCAATCACAAATTTATATAACAATGCACTGGGTAGATTGATAAATGAATACGATGACGCCTCTGTCTGTATATAGTGATTCAAGTATATTGTGCCAAGTACTGCCCATATAAGAGGTTGGTGGCCCAGTCTTGCACAGGGGCCCACCGGAGGATTCTCCTGTTCTCCTGTGGGCCAGTCCAAGCCTGGTAGTAACAGAAGATCTTTCTCAGAGATCCACTGAGAGCCATTTGAGGTTATAATAACAATACAGTGTATACTGTACGATGGGTGCAACCACCATAATGAAGTAAATGGCGTATACTGGCATGGTTTGTAGCGTTCGTCCAAATTGAGCCATTGAAACACTTGTGAATCATCAGATTGTGACTATGTTGAGTCAATGAATGTGGTCAATGTACTTCTGCTTTCATCCATCTCACATATTCACTGATTTTACTAATGTGATTGTAGAATAATTGTGATCTATTTCCTTAACAGGGGGACCCCATTCCAAGTGACATGTATGAGAAAATTACAGGAGGATCAGTCAAGTCTATAGCAGATATAAGAAGGTTGCTGCAGATAGAATCCGTAGGTAAATCTCTACAGAATTGTGTCTGATGATGTTGTGCTTGAGTTGCTTATGGGAAATCTGTCCCAAAGTTAAAGCTTCTCTATCCAGGGGCAACATGTAGTAGTAACTGAGACCTTGAGTCCAGCGCTGTATTACCGGTACTTAATTTGATGAAATCCTTGGTTATTTTTCTCTGCTCTGAAGTCTTATCCATTTTGTGCGCTCACTGCTGAGTCCACTCCTTCCTCCCACTCACCATTGACTGACAGTTATTTCCCTGTGCACAGTATACAAGGAGTATCTATGAGGCACAGCTTAAGAACATGAGAACCCAAGAGGCCTCCATACACATTCAGAGAAGCGACAGATATCTCTCCTGATTTCCCCCACCACATAACAGTGCTTGACTCCACTGGGCACGCCTGTCTTCTCTATGAGAGAGGTAAAGCCAGAATTATCTGACTGTGGCTTATCTCTGAGCTGAAGGAAAGGATCTTCCATTTACATTCTCCAGGCCGGATCCTTCTCTCCCCTGACTTCATATGTCGGGGGAGAGTCAGGATAGTCCCCATACATATCAGACTGTCAGTATTCTCCACTAAGATCAGTTGCTTTGGCTGACTTTAGTCTTGTGTGAATGGAGTCTTACCACTTCAGGATGTAATCATTGATGAAATGTATGTAATACAGAGCTGGAATCCGAGCCTCTATCACTAATTCATCCTGTGCTCAGAAAGGACAAGTGAAACCAAGTGGCAGATTCCCATTAAGGCTGTCTGTTACAATGAAGACGCATGTTATAGTTGGCATTAAACCAGTATTGTCCTAGAGTTGATATGTTGATTTAAGTTGCATTTAAAGTTAATGAGGTTGTCTAGGACTTTAATATTGATGGCCTATCCTTAGGATAGGTCATCAATACTAGATCAGTGGGGCGCGACACCCAACACCCTATTGATCAGCTGTTCCCGGTGCTGGCGGATGTGATTAGTTGCAGGGCTGAGAAGCAAAGCTTTGTCAACTGCATAGTGGCCTCATTTGGGTACTGCACATCTGCCCCCTATTGAAATGAATAGGCGTGGATCCGCAGTACCCCACCCCAGTTGACACGGCTGTGCTTTACCGCTCTGCAACTGATCACATCCATCGTCACCGGGAACAGTTGATCGGTGGCTTGTCACGTGTTGCTCCCCACTGGTTTGGTATTGATAAACTATCCTAAGGATAGACCATGAGTATTAAAGTCGCGTACAACCCCTTTAATCTTCCTAAACATCCTGTATACGCACTGAAGAGGATGAGGAGCTCCAGTGTAGACATTGTTGGCCTCATCCCCGGAGATCCTTAGGATTATTATTCTTTGAATTTTATATAACGGGCTGCTAATGTTGACATTAGCCATAATTCAGTCGTCTTCTTTACATACTATGTGTTATTCACTTTTTATCAGCATGTTGGTGCATGAATATCTCTAGGAACCAGGTGCCTACAATTATTTGCAAGTTACAATGTGCAGTCTTCAACATACAGGAATGTACTGGCCTCGGTTATAATCCAGATATGTTTGGGGAATAGTTTTCACCTCAGTGTGGGGGTTAATGACCATAACACATAGAGCTGGCCTGAGCATGCATGAAGTCCTGCCAGGAGGACCTGTTTGCAGTCCACTAGTCTTTGCTGTTCTGTGCTGTGACCTCCCTCCTTGCTATTGTCTCCCTGCGCACGTCAGACCCCTGCACTCCGCTATCTGTGTCTGGACACAACTTCCCCTCTTTGTCTGATGTGCCAGTCTCAAACTCTGGCTTGTTCTTGAAAAGAATTCCTTGCCCCCCTCCCCGTTTGTGCAGCCCACCCTCTCACTTCCAGACTTGGTCCAGCTGCGGCAGCTGCATGTGCTATTAATACCCACCAAGCACATCAGCCTGGCAGTGCCAGTGGCAATCTGGCAAGAAATTATGGGACCCTATGGTCTAGTGTCATAGTGGGGGCATATATATTAGGTTTGGGAAACTTTCGGTTGTGCATATTGTCTAAAGGGCCATATTGAACCCAGGGACCCATCGCTGCAAAGCATAAGTGCTAACCACTAAGCCACCATGCTGCCTAATATTGGACTAACCCGCCATTATCGATGGGTTTGGACAACAGTTCAATGTGTATGGGGGCCTTGGACAACTGAATGTTGGGGTAGATGTTGATCGGCATGTCTGATTTTAGACTGACGATTCCTTTTATTCTCAGAGATAAGCCACCACTGATGGTTGTCTCTCAGGGCGCAGTCAGACAGCCATATAAATCGGACTAAGATCGGCCTGCCCGGTGACTCTACTGACTCGAGCTGCATAGAAAAATATGAAGCTGCCACACTCGGGTCAGGAGACCCACGTTATTCTGATCTCAGTCCAATTTATACGGCTTACTGACTGAGCCCATAAGGAACACAGGAGTAGAGTTGAGCGAGTTTTGCAAAATTCGTTTCGGATTACGATGGCTGGTGAATATTGTATTTGCAATATTCGCCGAATACCGACGAACGTCATTGGAGTCAATGGGAGTTAAAATGACCGAATATGTTCAGAACCGATTGTCAAACATAAATTCGGCACAAATAGGGTCCAAAAGTCCACAAATATGGCAAATTCGGATTCACCAAACGTTTCCAAACATATTCGCTCAACTCTACATGCTCCTGTGTATGGGAGAGCTGACAGAGATGGCTGAAGGCTAAATGATCAAGTTTACATTGGCTTAAGAGTTTATCTACCTATCTTGGTGTGAGCGAAGCTGACGCTACAATCAACAGTAGTCTGACTGACGGCAAAACCCATCAATATGTTACAAAATATGAAAAAATGCTCAAATGTTTGCTATTTGCCACATGCAAATGTTCTATATAAGAGATTTCCACTGTGGGGTCTCTAAGCTGCCATCATTGACTTTCCAATATTTTTTCTCACAGTTTATTGATTGGCCATACAGTATAATAATTATAGCAGATCGGTTTCTACTTACAGAGGGTCATTTAACAATATGTGTAAGTGGTGTGCACGGCCGGACCCAGCGTCTCCCGGCCTTCTCACTGTTTGTCCTTGGTGTGTTCTCATACAGACAGGGTGTGGTAAGCAGCTCTTTTGGAAACAGACTTCTAAGTTTTACCTAAAATGTGAAATAATGGCCATTGTTTTGTCTTATTCCTTTCCCAGGGGGAGACTTTTCACAAAGAGTTCATGCAAAACAACCAAAGTTATTAATCGGCAAATGAACCTAATTGCTTATTCATCTCTTGTTATTCAGTAGCTTTTTTTGTCCCTTTACTGTAAATAACCCTTCATTTTATGCTGTCCGCTCCTGTAATGTATAGTGACATGACATTTATTAGCAAACTGACTAGATATCTGCTGCGGGCGGCTCATTGTAGCCATACGTGGTGATGACATATATACTGTTGTGTTATCTCTTTTATGACAGTGTTGCTTGTAATGTGTTCAATAAAAAGTACAATAATAGGAATTTACCCAATGTTACATTTTTACATAAACTTGCTGTGACACCAAAATGATCTTCAGAATAATAAAAATGGAATTAAAAGTCCAAAAAGATGTAAGAAAATATCTAAAGAATTGTGTTAAAGTATTTATTCAGTGCATATTCTACAAAAAAACAGCAGTTTTCATGCTCACTGGGATTCTTGCTTAATAATGTTGTGACCCCATGTGTCAGACAGCCTTTGTCCCTGATCACTTGGTGTTAGCCAGTGTGTCTTTATCCCTGACTTCCAATTGTCTATGTGTCATTGTTCTCGGCCTATTGGTGTCAGTCTTTATGTCATTATTATGTGGCTCCAAGTGTCGCCGCGCCTTTGTTCCTGGGCCAGAACTCTCATTCATTTTGTCTTTACCCTAGGACCCCAAGTGCCAGTGTATCATTGAACTTAGACCCTAAATGTCATTGTGCCTTTCTTGTTGGACCCTAAATGTCAGCGTGCCTTTATTAGCCCTCAAATGTCAGTGTGCCTTTCTTGTTGGACCCTAGATGACAGCATGCCTTTCTTGTTGGATCCTAGATGTCAGCGTGGCTTTCTTGTTGGACCCTAAATGTCAGCGTGCCTTTCTTGTTGGACCCTAGGTGTCAGCGTGCCTTTCTAATTGGACCCTAGATGTCAGTGTGGCTTCCTTGTTGGACCCTAGATGTCAGCGTGCCGTTCTTGTTGGGCCCTAAATGTTAGCGTGCCATTTTTGTTAGACCCTAAATGTCAGTGTGCCTTTCTTTTTAGACCCTAGATGTCAGCGTGCCTTTCTTATTAGACCCTAAATGTCAGTGTGCCTTTCTTGTTGGACCTTAAATGTCAGTGTGCCTTTCTTTTTAGACCCTAGATGTCAGTGTGCCTTTCTTATTAGACCCTAAATGTCAGTGTGCCTTTCTTATTGGACCCTAAATTTTAGTGTGCCTTTCTTGTTGGATCCTAGATGTCAGCATGCCTTTCTTGTTGGACCGTAGATGTCAGCGTACCATTCTTGTTGAACCCTAAATGGTAGCATGCCATTCTTGTTGATCCCTAAATGTTAGCGTGACTTTCTTGTTGGACCCTAAATATTAGCGTGCCTTTCTTGTTGGACCCTAGATGTCAGTGTGCCTTTCTTGTTGGACCCTAAATGTCAGCGTGCCTTTCTTGTTGGACCCTAAATGTTAGCGTGCCATTCTTGTTGGTCCCTAAATGTTAGCGTGCCATTCTTGTTGGACCCTAAATGTCAGCGTGCCTTTATTAGCCCTCAAATGTCAGCGTGCCTTTCTTGTTGGACCCTAGATGTCAGCGTGCCTTTCTTGTTGGATTCTAGATGTCAGCGTGGCTTTCTTGTTGGACCCTAAATGTTAGTGTGCCTTTCTTGTTGGACCCTACATATCAGCATGCGTTCCTTGCTGGACCCTAGATGTCAGCGTGCCTTTCTTGTTGGGCACTAAATGTTAGCGTGCCATTCTTGTTGGTCCCTAAATGTTAGCGTGCCTTTCTTGTTGGACCCTAGATGTCAGTGTGGCTTTCTTGTTGGACCCTAAATGTCAGTGTGCCTTTCTTGTTGGACCCTACATATCAGTGTGCCTTCCTTGTTGGACCCTAGATGTCAGTGTGCCTTTCTTGTTGGGCCCTAAATGTTAGTGTGCCATTCTTTTTGGTCCCTAAATGTTAGTGTGCCTTTCTTGTTGGACCCTAAATGTCAATGTGCCTTTATTAGCCCTCAAATGTCAGCGTGCCTTTCCTGTTGGACCCTAGATGTCAGCGTGCCTTTCTTGTTGGATCCTAGATGTCAGCGTGGCTTTCTTGTTGGACCCTAAATGTCAGTGTGCCTTTCTTGTTGGACTCTAAATGTCAGTGTGCCTTTCTTGTTGGACCCTAAATGTCAGCGTGCCTTTCTTGTTGGACCCTAGATGTCAGCGTGCCTTTCTAATTGGACCCTAGATGTCAGTGTGGCTTTCTTGTTGGACCATAAATGTCAGCGTGCCTTTCTTGTTGGACCCTAGATGTCAGCGTGGCATTCTTGTTGGACCCTTAATGTCAGTGTGCCTTTCTTGTTGGACCCTAAATGTCAGTGTGTCTTTCTTGTTGGATCCTAGATGTCGGCGTGCCTTTCTTGTTGGACCGTAGATGTCAGCGTACCATTTTTGTTGGACCCTAAATGGTAGCGTGTCATTCTTGTTGATCCCTAAATGTTAGCGTGACTTTCTTGTTGGACCCTAAATATTAGCGTGCCTTTCCTGTTGGACCCTAGATGTCAGCGTGCCTTTCTTGTTGGACCCTAAATGTCAGCGTGCCTTTCTTGTTGGACCCTAAATGTTAATGTGTCTTTCTTGTTGGGCGCTAAATGTCAACGTGCCATTCTTGTTGGACCTTAAATGACAGCATGCCTTTCTTGTTGGACCCTAGATGTCAGCGTGCCATTCTTGTTGGACCCTAAATGTTAGTGTGCCTTTCTTGTTGGACCCTAGATGTCAGCGTGCCTTTCTTGTTGAACCCTAAATGGCAGCATGCCTTTCTTGTTGGACCCTAGATGTCAGTGTGCCATTCTTGTTGGACCCTAAATGTTAGCGTGCCATTCTTGTTGGTCCCTAAATGTTAGCGTGCCATTCTTGTTGGTCCCTAAATGTTAGCGTGCCTTTCTTGTTGGACCTTAAATGTCAACGTGCCATTCTTGTTGGACCATAAATGTCAGTGTGCCTTTCTTGTTGGACCCTAAATATCAGTGTGCCATTCTTGCTGGACCCTAAATGTTAGCATGCCATTCTTGTTGGACCCTAAATGTTAGCGTGCCATTCTTGTTGGTCCCTAAATGTTAGCGTGCCATTCTTGTTGGACCCTAAATGTCAGCGTGCCTTTCTTGTTGGACCCTAAATATCAGTGTGCCATTCTTGCTGGACCCTAAATGTTAGCATGCCATTCTTGTTGGACCCTAAATGTTAGCGTGCCATTCTTGTTGGTCCCTAAATGTTAGCGTGCCTTTCTTGTTGGACCCTAAACTTTAGCGTGCCATTCTTGTTGGACCCTAAATGTTAGCGTGCCATTCTTGTTGGTCCCTAAATGTCAGCGTGCCTTTCTTGTTGGACCCTAAATATCAGTGTGCCATTCTTGCTGGACCCTAAATGTTAGCATGCCATTCTTGTTGGTCCCTAAATGTTAGCGTGCCATTCTTGTTGGACCCTAAATGTTAGCGTGCCTTTCTTGTTGGACCCTAAATGTCAACGTGCCATTCTTGTTGGATCATAAATGTCAGCATGCCTTTCTTGTTGGACCCTAAATGTTAGTGTGCCTTTCTTGTTAGACCCTAAATGTCAGTGCATCACTCCATGTTTTTGTTCTTGCACCCTCAAAATCAGTGTCTCATTGTTTCATAAAAGCAAAAGGTTAAGATTCCATTATAATGTAATTTTTATGAAATATTTACAGAATGTAATTTCACCCATACACAAACCCCCAACAACTCACAACTGGCACAAACATTTCATGTCCCAGTCATGTTCACACACTGTTTAACATTATGTCCTCTAAAATGTATTTTCCCAATGGGAGCAGATTGGAATAATAGTCAGCTGGAGAAATCTTACCAAAAACAATTAGAAGCCCCCCTGGGACCACCTTAATTAGCTCTACAATGCAGGCTGTCTACATAGCTGGTGGCTTACATATGCACGCTGGTTGTTCCATGGAATCTCTCAGTAGGTCGTGTTTTCACTACGGCCAGGCTTTGGGGAAAACAGTGATATCATTCAGAGTCCATCCCCTTGGAAATGCTTTCCTTTGTAAATGTTTCAATCATTTTTACCTACATATTTGTAGAGGCTGCCAAAAATAGCATGAAAAGGCTTTTTATTATTGTCAGCCGGGGGGGTGTATGACCTTAATTCCGCAGCTGTGGTTTACACAGATCTTTTATGTTGTTAGATATCAAGGCCCATAAAAGAGATGTATATCTGAATTCACTTGATCACTATAAAGTGTAAAGAATCACATTTGGATTTGTCATTAGTGACAAACGAATCAGCTGAGATAAGCTGTTATCTGAGCATGCTCGGGTGCCAGGTACAGACTGGGGCTAAAATTCAGCACTGGCATTTGAAATCACACAGGCCCATGCTGTCCCAGTCTCCAAGTACCAGATGGGAAATATTACTAATATTACCCTGGATGAAGGAAAGCAAGATTTACTACAAGACCAATATTTCTAATGATATCTCTGTCACAACTCCTAACAGTTTGAGTGTCTTGAGAACACCAATTCTGTTAACATAGCACACAAGGTGGCCCATGACCAGACAGGCCCTTCTGGCATTTGCCAGAATTGCCAGATGGCCAGTCCAGCCCTGTCGGGTGCTTACCAAGGGAGTTCGGCGTGGTCGAATAATATGGTCGAGTCCCCGCGGTTGAAGGTCTCGCAGGTTGTTCAACAACCGCAACACTTGCAGGGATTGTCTAACAAACACGTAATCGCAGAATGAGCTGCGGCTGTCGAACAGCCAAGAGACATGCAGCTGTGGGGACGCAAACATATTTTTCGAGCACGCTGAAGTCACTCAGTTGGCACCCGAGCACGGATAACACCTTATCCGAGCACGTTCGCTCGTCACTAATTGTCATTTATCAAGCAAATATAAGTCTTTTATATCAGCTCAGGGGCAGACATACCATGGGTGCAGCCTGTGCAGCCAAACAGGGGCCCAAGAGGCGAAGGTCCTACTTCCAACTTCAAAACAGCAAGCAGCTTCTGTCTCAGACACATAAAGTGGTGCCTTATGATGAGCCGCAAAGTGCCCAAATAATGTTCTCCAGTCTGTCTGTCCATATGCCAGCAGATTCACTTCTTAAGCAAACAAACTCTTGGAGGGACTCTGTCACCAGGTTTTTGCCACCTAATCTGAGAGCGGCATAATGTAGATCTAAAGACCCTGATCTCAGAAATGTATCTCTTATTGGACTGCTTGGTATATTATTAAATCACATTTTAATCAGCAGGAGATTATCACTAGTGGACTAGTAAACCTGCTGTCAGGCAGGCCTCCATTTTCATGAGCTCTGTATAACCCCTCCCACACCAGTGATTGACTGCTTTCTGCCTATGCTCAGTGTACACTGAAAGCTGCCAATCAGTGTTGTGGGCGTGGTTATACAGAGCTCAGCATTCAGAGAACTGCTAGATCTGAAGAAGATAAAACAGCAATTTTTCCAAAATTGCATCAGGCAGCCCAGTAAGTGACACATCGCTGTAATCGGGGTCTCTGCTCCTATATTATGCCGCTTTCAGATGGGATGACAAAACCCTGGTGACAGATTCCCATTAATAGTATTTTAAAAAGATAAGCCGAAACTGGGGTTATCCCATCTGAACAGTTTCTATCCCAACTTGGTGTCGGTCCAGGGTTTAGCAGTCTCATATGATTCTCATCTCAAGAGGGTCACTTGTACAGCTGCACATTACACATTTCTCGTGATTTCATGAGTCAGACTTTAATATAACTTTGTATAAGGCCTTTATTATGTGAGTTTATAATGATATTTTGGGGAGAAAACAAGAAAAATGCAAGAGTCGTCCAGGGCAATACTCTGCCCCTTATCCCCTGCAGCTCCCGCTTGCCCCATACAATCCCTTTAAAATCTCCATCTTTAAATGTGAACAGTAAAATGACCCGAAAAGTAAAATAAACTGTGCCTCTTGTGTAAAAATCTGCTTAGTTTATGGTATGTGACGTGTTTTGCAATCCGATCTTGAATCATTAATGATAAATAACATTTTTGTCTCTCCCAATAGATGACGAGGAGGATGTACACGAGCTTCATAGGAATGGAACAAGAAGCTCGCCTAGGGGCAATTCCAGCCACTCCCGGGTCATTCGTAGTCTAGGTAAGAGACCCCCAGGGCTGAGCCATTTCTCACTGACTACGAGGCAGTGACATCATACATTCCGATTTTATGGATAGATTTTATGGACTCACTTCATCATCGTATCAGATTTACGTATCGGTTCTCACTTCTGATGTCTTAGCAGCTGCACATTTGCACATAACACCTACATTTCACACCTATGTAACAACCGTTTTTGTGACCTTAGAATATTGACATTTCCTTTTTGCGTAACTGATTCACGTCTCATTTCTTTCAGAGGTGGAACAAGCTCAGCCCGCCCAGTGCAAAACAAGAACGGAAGTTTTTGAAATCACTCGCAATATGGTCGATCCGACCAATGCTAACTTTGTAGTTCAGCCGTCTTGCGTGGAGGTGCAGAGGTGCTCTGGATGTTGCAACTCCAGGAACATGAAATGCGTGGCACTTCGCAAACATATTCGGCACGTCAAGGTAACTTTGGGTGGGGTGACCTAAATTTATGGGTATGATTTTAATGCACATGTTTATATGATCACTTTTGGTACCAATTGTGCTGCTAGTGATCACCTCCACCCCGACTGTCCATCAGTAAGAAGTCATATTGGCTTTCAATTCAAGAAACTCTTTGCTGGTCATATCGAACTCTGCACTGCTGCTATTCTCAGTCTCTTAAGCCCTCATAAACATTGGACTAATGTCAGCCTCACCAAGGCTTGTCAACTGATCGTCGGGTGAGATGGCAATCGGGCATGTCTAATTTCAGACTGCCGATCGCTCTCTTTTCCGGAGATAAGCCGTCATAAGATATGTCTGGCGAAGGCATTCTCATAAAGAACACAGGAGTGCTCAATGAGCGGATCACGCCTGTAGGAGAGCCAACCAAACGATGGGCTGCACCAACAGTTTGGACCAACAGCCATCTAATGTGTATGGGTGGCTTTAACCTATTGAGTGACCTGGCCTTTAAGGCTCTCATTTTACTCTTTTAGTAAATCAAAGTATTGCATATGTCATAGTGACTAATATATATGTGCACACGTCGATGTAAAGCAATGGATTGCCAATGTATGTTGAGACAGTATAATATCCTGAGATTGTGAAACCTGTTACTGAATTTGCAATCTATTGTGTCAATTCATTTGAAATATTCACAGAAGAAAAACAAAGCAAACGACTTTAAATGTGACATCCCCCTCCCCAATTTCCATAATATCAAAGCTGTGATATACTTGACTCGCTGCCAACTTCCCGTCAGTGGGGAACGCTAAGCAGAGCTGTTAGGTTGACGGACATATGAGATGTCTTTTTTTGATTAATACAAATGTCCAGTAAAAAGACCACAATATATTTCCAGAGGGACAGCTTTGCATTGTGCATCTCCACACTCTAGTGTGTTACAGCAGAGTATCCCTTCCATTGTGCTGCTAATGTGCCCCCCACTGTTGGGGGTACTTTCCAGGAAAACATTGTGCTTTGGAAAAGCTGAGTATTTTTTATGGAACATTCCTGGCTGGATATTTGTGTGATGGAATATGTCGTTGGGAAATGGAAAGATCTGCTACATAGGCAGTGTGGTCATTGAGTGTAATGCGAGCCTCTTAGACCATGGATGGTCACAGATAGTTTAGCAAAATGGACGTTTCTACTAATTACACGGAGGAATGGTTTATGGCACCTTGTGGATATCTAGTAGTTTGGTTATTATGACACTTTTTAGTTTTCTGATCCCTAATGATTGTCCTGTTCATACAGGTGAAAAAGATTGTGATTCATCGAAACCTAAAAAATATTGTAGAAGTCCCTTTTCCATTAGAAGACCATGTGGAGTGCAAGTGCCAGCCTGTAATTTCTACATCTGTAAGAAGTCACCATACTGCCATCGACCACCGGAGGGTTCCAGGTAATTATTATTTCCTCCGTTTTGTTCCTTACTTCGCTGATACCTTCATCTTCACAGACCCTAATCCTTATTGTTCCTGATTGTTTCACATAGGAGTACCTGTGACTACTCCGCCTCCAACGACTATAACCCATAAAGAGGAGTCTCAACTACGACCGCTGAAAAGAAAAAGTAAAAAATTTAAGCACCTACCTAGCAAAAAGGAGCAGAAACTTCTTCTAACCACGTAGTGACCTGAGAATGGTTCTTTGTATCTGTTACTAAGCCGGTAAGATGTGATAACCTCTCTTCACCCCACCTACCAATTATTAAAAAGGGTTGTCTCAAGTTCATAAATTGGTAAAATTGCAAAGTACTTGCTAATGCAAACAACGTTGAAATTTATCTATTAAAACACTCTAAAATGTTTAATTTTATAGTGTGCAGCTCGCTGTCTAGATTGCCGGCCACCCAGCAGTCTCAGATTGGCCATTTCCTTAGGTAAGGAGCACGTGCCGATTGCAGGCTCTATACTGTAGAGCCTACTTGTGCCGATCTGAAGCGTGCTAGATCTGGGCTTCTCCCATGATGTAGAAGGAAATGTGCCTCTCTAACCAGCATGGAAGAGCTTTCAGTTTGGACCAGCGATGCAACCATGCCATTAGTCTGCGCTGTCAATCATCAGGAGCACACTGTCCCGAGCAGCCACAATGCTGAGAAGCAGAGAAGTGGTGCGCTCCCGAACATACAACATGAGAAAACCCCTTTAACACATTATATTAGTCTCAAAAGTGCTGGGAAATGGGGTTTACAACAATGAAAAACTTGAAGGAATAATGGCATAAAAATCCTTTAAATCTTTTGCTTCTTCAGGAATTGCTAAAAGAATGGAGTAACTAACCGTTAATTCTTCCTCAACAATTAACAAACAGTTATGAGATTATCTCTAAATATCTATGAATAGTATATGCAGCCTAGGCATGTTAGATCCTGTTGTATCATTTTAAGTAATGGCAGCTAATGCTACCAGATTCAGAAGCAGATAATATTGTTCACTATTAATTGGAATTCTCTGGTTTCAACAGATTACCATCCTGTTACTTCACAAATGCGAAACAGTAAGGGCCCCGTCTCACATAGCAAGTTCGCTAGCGAGATCGCTGCTGGGTCACAAGTTTTGTGACACAACAGCGATCTCAGCAGTGATCTCGCTATGTCTGACACGTACCAGCGATCAGGCCCCTGCTGTGAATCGCGGGTTGTGTCAGAAATGCCTGGAAATTTTTTTTGATCGCTGGTCTCCCGCTGACAGGCACGCATCGCTGCGTGTGGCAGGCAAGAGACCAGTGATCAGCTGGTAACCAAGGTACACATCGGGTTTCCAGGCACCGCGCAGCGCCTGGATACCCGATGTGTACCTTGGTTACCAGCTCCCTGCATCAGCGGGCTGGTATCCAACGTACATTGCGGGTAACTAAGCGACGTTACCCGCAGTGTCGCTGTCCTGATCGCTGCCTGAGCTGCCTGTTTGACAGCTCACCAGCGATCATGTAGCAACACACGAACGATCCTGACAAGTGCATATCGTTGTCGGGATCGCTGGTGCGTCGCTATGTGAGACGGGGCCCTAACTGTTGAAACCTAGACGACTGCCCTCTTCCATACTATATTTGTTTCCTAATATATTGATTTACAATGAAAAATTGTATTGTGCCACCATATTAGCCAGAAAAATCAATTGTTAATATTTTTTATGCCAAAAATAGAAAAAAAATATTCTAGGAGTGATACCTTTATTGGTTAACCAGAAAAATTATATTTTCAAGCTTTCAGAGCACAGTGGTTCCTTCTTCAGGCATATTTGTAAACCAGCCTGAAGAAGCAGCCTCTGTGCTCTGAAAGCTGCAAATATAAATTTTCTGGTTAGCCAATAAAGGTATCACTCCTAGAATACTTTTATCTTTTTTGATCATAAAAACATTTTCTACTAAAATGTAATATATAGTAAATTCTATTGTTCACTTGTTTTTTCCCGGTGTATTAATATAATCGGCTATGTCGGAAAATTCACCAGTTTGTTAAATCCATCTGTCTAAATATACTGATATTTTTTTTTCCTAGGATACACAGCCAGATCAAATTTGGCCCCTATGGGGTCCATGGACTTCTGACCGGAAGATTCAAATTCCGGACTTGGTGCCGCTGGTGCTTTACAGAGACAAAAAGACTGTTTTCCATCTGTACCCACTGCTCCCACTGCACATTTCTCCCAACAACAGAGATAAAGGATTGTGTTCCTTTTGACAGCAGCGAAGAACTTACTGCCAATTTCTAAGTTTAAACCTCTGATTTCCAGGGGTGGTGGAAAAAAAAGATTGGGGAACACAAAGCCACTCTTGAGTTCACTGGATGAATTTTGTCACCTTATTTAATGACCTTTATGTTGTATTTTTATATATATAAATATATACATATTTTTGTAAAAAGTGGTTTCCTTTGCTCAGATTGCACGAGGCAGGACAGAGACTGAAACATGGGAATGGGACTGAATTCTTAGTGACCTTCATCACCATCGCCCAGTATTTATGCATTTCTACTAGATTGCAACCACTGAGAAGGAAAAAGCCACATGTCAGATATTTCTGCTTTAAGCTAATGGAGCAAACCACGTACAGTACAACAATGCAGAAAGAGTTGTCGTGGGACATCTAATGGAGAAAGGCTGCTTGTCTAACCAATCAACAGTGTTTTTTCCCCATACATAGTGGCAGAATACTGTTACCGTGTGGCTCCTTTCGTTTGTCCTTCTTCATACAATTCCCAGTATTTCTGAAACGACTTATCCATTTCCTTCCCATTACTCTGAATTCCTTTCTCTTTGCACACAGCTCTGCCTGTCAATTAAAATGAAAAATATTGATGTAATATGTAAAGTAATTTATATTCAATATTTAAATTGTACAAAGAAAACCCCCAAGCAATTTGTATTAAAAAGGGATTACATTTGTATTAAAAAAGACAAAAAGTTTTTGATTAAGTTGTCTTTTTTTATTTTAAGCAAAAAAGAAAGCCAGGAATATATTTATTATGCACATGAGGCAACAGTTCACCCACATAGGTTGGGTCTCCTAAGGCCTACCATACTGTACTGATGATGGCCGAGCTCTCATTGTCAATCACATATGCAAAAAATAGCCCAGTAACAACTGGATGCTTTACTTTTTTTTTCAATAAAGGATCATAATTTTAACTGGAACTGGAATTCACCCACTTTTTTGAAGATCCATGAACATGTTTCCGTTCAGAGTTCTGCAGCCTAGGAATAACCTGTGACAGCTAAGAAACCCAAGGATGGTCGCATGTCTTATTTTATTTTGTGATGTCATACCCTACAATACAAGAAAATGTATGGAATTACCCAAAGAATGTGGAAAAGAACAGGGGATGCCAATAACCCCAAGCTCAGGTATTGAGAGACGTGTAGTAGTCCTGTCCTACCAGGTTAGGGGTGTGGTGATGGTCACTCTTTGCTTTGTGACACCGCACCTCCATGCACATCCAAGTATTATTGAATGTTTCAATTTTTTAAAAATCCTTAAAGGAAAGCTATTATCAAAAAATTACCTATAGTTTGAATCAGGATTTTTTGGGCATCGTATTTTTTTACTTAACACAATATGCATTAAAAATAAGATATAAATCCTGTAATTCTCATACTGACCACTGGGGCTATTCTAGATTCATTTTTTTTGCTGTTTCAGGAAACAACACATGCACATTAGCAGCAATGAACAGAATTTGACGTTATCTTTTAAGCATCTAATGAGCGTGTGTGAAGGCATGAAGGAGAGCAGCTGTGTATACAGGTGTCACCTGTCATTGTAAGCATGCCTCGGATGATAATGAGCCTGCTGAAAAATCTTCAGTAAAGGACAGGAAGTATAATTAAAAAAAGGCCCCAGTGACAAGTGAGAAATTGAAAGATTACTGTTTTTTTATAGAGATCGTTATATGAAAAATAAAACGTTATTTTTTTAAAATACGTTACGTGTTATACAAAAATCTGATTTAAATAAAAGGTCATTTTGTGCTGATAGCTTCCCTTTACTCATCATACTCTCACAATATGATTCTGTCCATATAGGCTATGGGAAGCCCATCAGCATGGTATATTTCCATCCAATCTAAGATTAAATGATAGGGGATAAAATACTGAATTTATTACTACTCCGATGGATGCCAGCTCACTGGAAGTATATGATGGTAACCAAGGGCATTCAGTTTGTTGCCTAAACCTACCAAAATTGTCAATAGACATTTAATGTGTATGGTGTTATAGTTGCCCCATAGGAAAGGTGTCACACTGAAAAACAAACCTCCAGATGAGAATAATAATAAGAAACTTTCTGAGACGAATGTGGCATCCTTTTCTTAGTATTCGTTTTACTTATTCACACTTAGGGGCAATTCACCAAGCTGTTTATACCTGTTTTCTGGTGTAAAACTGCTTGAAATTCCGCAATCAGGGCTTTAATGTTTTTCCTGCTGTTTCAGATATTGTCAAGGCTTACAATTGAACAGGATCAAGCTCCAGTTCTGGAGGCTGCTTTTACAGAAAGGCATTCTGTGACCTAGGTGTGACATTGGTGACCTTTAACCTCTGGAACTTAACACATCCATTGAGTTGCAGATCGTTTGGTTGGGGCATTTCACATATTGGTGTCTGACAATGTCTTTGCTAATTAAATCGCATTAGCAATTGTGAAGGTTGCATATACTGTAATTTTCCTAAAGCTACAGAATGAAAACACATTGGTGCTTTCTATGGGTCATAATTGACCTAGCTGATATAAATGTAAACTATTGCACAAGGCTTCCAGCAATGATAATATACTTCTTCACCCTCAGAGAGAATCTCTCCACAAATCTAGATAAAGGATGGTGGCATCTATCAGACCCCACCTAGATTGTGATTCAAGACATGGAGGGCTTGCTTGTAGTAATGTCTTCTATCAGTAGAGATGGATCTTGGTTTCCTAGTACAGTGAAGAAGCTTAGAAGGGATTGTCACTGTAGCACAAAGATCCACCTTCATCAAGCACTAGAGTTCTTGTAAGTATGTGAGAAACAAATGAGGAGATCCAGAATCCAGATTTTGATGCACATTTTTTTCTGGGGTAAGAAATGAAATACTGTATATCCTAAGAAGGAGTTACACCTTCTGGTGACCACTGATGGAAGACAGCAGCTGCAAAGGTAACCCCACTCCAGGAGGAAGGATCGAGTAGCTGACGGAGGCGGCCATAGCCCTAAGAAACTGAGAAGGGATTTTATAGATGGCAGAGAAGTTGGGCAGGCTGGGAGCAGCTGCTCTTGTAACACAGGAGCTTTGCCAAGAAATAGGGTGGGAGAACATTACCTACTCCTCCTCCTCCTGAGACTTTGGGGTCAGGACTGAGGTGAGCAGACAGCAAGAAGCTAAGTTTAACCCATACACAGGCTGGTAGTGCTTTTATATTTTTAAGTGACCAATCTTTAGGACCTTGAAATAGTTGACTTTCAAAGTATGTCATCGCCATGCTATGCTATATTTTCTGACTGAGTGGCACCGCAGTTCACTCATTTCACATCATTTGTAATACATGATACATAATAATAATAATGATGTAGTAAAATAGGGGAGCATGGTAAGAAACAGGCTATAGAGTATCCAAGGGTCGGACATGACTGAATGGATAAAATTAGGATCAACTTGAGAAAATTTACCAATAATTTATTGCCTAAAATATTATGTATGTATTGGAGTCACATTATCTCCTAAAGTCCACCATATACAGTAGATGACAGAATTGATGGGATTGGCCAACTCTCAAATGTGCATGGTGGCCTCCAGGCCAAAAGATGTGACATCAGCTTGTTTCCTAAGGACATCAAAGGGAACTTGTCACCAGTTTTTAAGTCTCTGAACAAATGCCACCATCTTTATCTGCTCCCGCTCTGCATTCCACAAATGTCTCTATGATCTCCTGACCCCCCCTGTATAACTCCAGAAGTACAATTTTAATTGCTCCTGTGCTGTATGTAAATGATGGTGATCCAGTCCGATGGTCATGTTTGCTATTCCGTCAGTGACTCCTCTCTGCTCCTAATCGCCTCGTCTGGCTTTGATTGATGTAATTCACATAACAAACAAAATCGTGCGTTTTTTCTGTCCTACTGCGGGCAGACCATGCCGTAGCGAGAATGCCCATTGGACCAGACTATCCTCATTTACATGTGAGGAAGCAATTAAAATGGTATTTTTGGAAATATAAAAGGGGGAGTCAGGAGATGATAGACACATTTGTGGAATGCAGTGAAAGAGCGGATGAAGGATGCAAAGTTGTTGAACTGAGCTGCTTTTAAGCTTGGGTTCACTCATCTCTAGTTTTGAAGAATAGCTGTAAAGATACAGTAGCTTGAAGAGTAACGGTCTGTGAGGAGCTGGCCTGTTCTAAAGACTACTGGACCAATGGACATAGAGCAGAATCCACAGCTCTAAGGGATGCAGACTTTTTCCAGCACTGAGCACCGAGTATGTTGAACTTGCATTTTATTACAGATTTACTTCTTATCAGTTTAAGTGCAGTAATTTCAACTGGAAAGTGTTCAGCCTCTGTAGTCGGTCCTGACATCTGTCCTCTGAAGGAACATAGGCTGTGACTGCAGACTATAGTGGCAGGAGATACAAAAAGCTGTGAGCCATTGGGTATAACTTGGTACGGATCCCTGGTTGGGAACTTGGGGACTGAGGGCATTGTATTTTGGTCATCTACCTGAAGTTGCTGTATGACCGTGGACGGAAGAAATAAAGATTACTACATCGTTAACCTGACTAGGTGATTAATACAACACACAACTTCACCAGTGACCCCATTTTGGAAACTACACCCCTGAAGGATTTCATGTGTGGGTCTTGTGAGCATCTAGGTCCCACCTGTGCTTAGTAAGAATTTTATGACATTGGGATGTGAAAACGAAGAATTACGTTTTTTCCACAAAACATTTTTCATTTTCAGAAGAGAAACGGGAGTAATTGTACCACATGATTTGTTGTGCAATTTATCCTGAGTATACAGATGCCCCACATGTTGGGGAAAACTGCTAACTGAGCACACGACAGGGCTCAGAAGGGAAAGAGCGCTATTTGATTTTTGGAGTGCCATTTTGGCTGGAATACATTGTGGACATCATGTTACATTTGAAGAGCCCCTTACATGCTAAACCAGCAGAAACCCCTATAAGTGTCCCCATTTTAGAAACTACTCCTCTCAATGAATTAATTTAGGGTGTAGTAAGCATTTTTAACCCTTAGGTGATTCACAGAATGGTATAACATTGGACTGAGTAAATGAAAAATTACAATTGTTTTCTATTTAGTGAATGTTTTTCCCAGCAATTTTTTACATTAGAATGTTGCTTTGGCCCAAGTTCTTTTAAAAAGGGAAAGTAGGAGAAAACAAAAAGTACAATTTCTTACACAATTTCTCTTGAGTATGCCAATATCCCATATGTGGTCGAAAACTACTTTTGAGGCACAGTGCAAAGCTCAGAAGGGAAGGAGCGCCATATTGGAGCACAGATTTTACTGTAATGTTTTGAGGATGCCATGTCACATTGGCAGAGCTCTTGACGTGCCTGAAAGGCAGACGTCCCCCATAAGGACCCCACTTTACAAACTGAATCCCTCAATGAATTCATCTAGGGGTGCAGTGAGCATGTTGTCACTACATGTGCCTCATAGAATTTTATACTATTGGGTGGTGAAGAAAGAATAAGTACATGTTTATCATTAAAATGTTTTTACCCAAAGTTTTTTTTATTTTTAAAAGTGAAAAAATGGACCTCACAATTTGTTGTGCAATTTCTCCTGTGCGCCAATACCCTTCAAAACCAGCAATTCAGAAACTGTTTTTTATGCTTTTCACAATGTGGTAAAATTGATAAGTCAGCTTTATTCTTCAGGTAAGTACGATTACAGTGATACCACATTTATATTAATTTTTTTATGTTTTGGTGCTCTTATACAATAAAAACAAGTTTATAGAAAAAAGAATTGTTTTGGCATCGCTATTTTTTGAGAGCTACAACTTTTTTATTTTTCCGCTGATATAGCTGTTTGATGGCTTGTTTTTTGTGGGACAAGATGATGCTTTCAGCGATACCATTTTTAGTGCATTTGTCTTTTTGATCACGTTTTGTTCTACTTTTGTTGGCAGTATGATGAAAAATCATAGTTTTTTCTAGATCCATGATTTTCACATATAAAGTATGTGAATGGATCTATAAAACTCTGAGTCCATGTGCCGCCAAATAAACAAAATCTGGCAGCATACAGATATGTCACACGAATGTGAGAATGTGGCCTAAGGGAGGTCGTCCTGCAAATAATTACTGCTAGTTATACAGTGTAAACCAGAGTAAAATTTACATCCAGTGACCGCTGATGTCTCATCTGATTACAGTAGTTTCCTGTTGTTTCTTCGCCATTTAGTCAGATTTTCATGCTGACATCCCTGAGCCACGACTCGTCTTGTCACATTGAACTGTTGTGGATTTGTTGTGGAAAATATGCAGTATTTTACAGTACGAGCAAAGTGAATGATATCCCTGAAATCTGATGCACACGTTATTTATTTTTTCCTTGCAATTTTGAAGGAGATTAAATTCTGCAACATGTCAATTATTGCAGCGTTTTTGCAGCTTATTTCACCCATACTAATGAATGGGGAAAATCTGCAACAAAACACATGTAAAAAACATGCCAAAAAATGTGTATTTTATGCAGCTTTTTTTCTGCCAGCACATCAAAATTTGTAGCAGAAAATTCTGCTGCAAATCCTGAACATGTGCACATAGCCTTAGTCCCTGTCGTGTGTCCTCCCCCTATTCCTTACAAGTCCTTGATAGTGTTATAATGTATTAGGGGTGGGAGAGAATGCTATCATGTACTTAGCAAAATTAAGACCTGCGCCTTCACCTTCATGTTGGTTAGATATGTGGGTCTTTGCAGCCTTTTATATCCTATAAAATCATGTGTGCTCGCCCCACCATATAAAAATGATCCATATCCTAGTAGAATGTCCCCTATCCAGGGCTTGTTCTTGGTATAATATCCCCCATCCTTGGCCCTTTCATGGTAAAATTTCGCCCGTCCTGGGCCCCTTCATGGTAAAATGTTCCCATCCTGGGCTCCGTCTTGGTAAAATGCCACCAGTTCTGGGCCCCTTCTCAGTAAATGTCCCCCATCCCGTGGCATAACATAGTAACATGTCCCCCATCCTCGTCTCCTTCATGGTATAATGTTCCCCATCCTGGGCCCCTTCATGGTAAAATGTACCTCATCCTGGTCCCTTTATAGTAAAATATCCCCCATCCTGGGCCCCTTCATGGTATGGTGTCTCCCATCCTGGACTCGTTTTGAGTAAAATTTCTCCCATCCTTGGCCCCTTGATAGTAAAATGTCCCCAATCCTGGGCTCCTTCATAGTATAATGTCCCCCATCCTGGGCCCCTTCATGGTAAAATGTACCTCATCCTGATCCCTTTATAGTAAAATATCCCCCCATCCTGTGCCCCTTCATCGTATGGTGTCCCCTATCCTGGGCTCCTTTTGAGTAAAATGTCTCCCATCTTAGGCCCCTTGATAGTAAAATGTCCATAATCCTGGGTGCCTTCATGGTATGATGTTCCCCATCCTGGGCCCCTTTATGGTATAATGTCCCCCATCTTGGGCCCCTTCTTGTAATAATGTTCTTCTTTAACACATTAAAACAATTCTTCTTACCTTCCTCCATTCCCTCCACACACGGCGGCGTCTTCTGTTGCCAGCGCAGGAGCTGGTAGGCTGACATCCGTGTGCCCGCCATGGCAGATGACGTCAGCACCATGCGCCACTTGTGACAGGCACACTGATATCAGCTTCAGCCTCTGATTGGCCGGTGGTTTATACTGCAGAAAAGAGAGCCAATGGGTCCCTGTGCTACAATACATTATAGCTGAATGTGCATCATCATCTGGGCCCTGATGCAGCTGCGTTGGCTCGCCAGTGATATGTGTGCCCCTGAGGGGAGGGCAAATTGGATTGTGTATGCCAAACTGTTTTGGTATCAGAGAAGACTGTGCGGTGAGACTACTTGTACCAGTCATGAAAGATTTGATGGTTTGGAAGCTGAGAATAGCTTCTCCAGGATGAAGTGGTCTTAGTGACAATGTGCTTGAGGAAAAGCTGCATATTGGGTTTAACTAGAAACATAT